>JAASFT010000290.1:0-24848 GCA_023333885.1 Globisporangium parvum
ATACTGCGCTTACTCGTTCGTCCAGCGCGGACGGTGTCGCTCGAGCTCGTCCGCTGGCAGGCGCCTGCCCTTGAGCTCGCGCGGGGCAGCAGCCTCGGTCGACTATAAGCACAACAGCATGCAGCTCGAACGTGCAGCTCAAGGAGCAGCACATGACGAGCAGCGACAAGCTCTGGAGCCCTTTACGACCACCAACAGGCATCGACACAGAGAGGCGTCGACTACAGAGGGATTGATCCATTGCTGCTTGTTATGAAGAGGGCAAGTTCGCACTGCCATCAGTCTGTCAGTTCGTCACGTCCTAGCACACTGCTGCTCACACCGACGCACTCAGCCCCACGTGCCAGTCGACGGCTGCTGCTGGCGATTCGAGATGCGGCCAAAGCGCACGACGACAGGTCGCGGCGCTTCTCGGAGGCGGTAGAGAATGCGTGAGAGCCCGAGTCCGGCGACCTCTTGGCCATTCACGGCGAGGATCACGACGCCGTTCTGGATCTCTGGGTACCGCGCCGCCTCCGAGTTGTCAAAGCACTCTTTCACGACCGCGTACTGCTTGCTCTCGTCCGCCCCGAGCTTCATGCCGATCGCCTGCTGCTTGAACACAATGTCAAAGACATTGTCCATGTCGTCGAGCAAGCTCGCATCGTGCGACACACGGCGCATGGGCGACGACGAGCTCGCAGTGAGCGACGGCGACGTCGGGGACGACACTGCGTACTTTGCGTTCGCGTGGTGGTGGTACGGCGAGCTCGGGATCGACGACGCGCTAATGCGCAGCGGCAGCGGCTCGTCGCCAGTGTCCGAGTCCGACGAGTGCGCGTCGCTCGAGCGCTCGGGCGGGAACTCGAGTCGCCGCGACGGCGCCGCGTACGACGGCGACTGCGCCGTGTGGTACTGGTTGCTATTGCTGCCAGTCGGTGGCCGCTCGGTCGAGCCGCGGCGACTCGGTGTCGCTGGTGCAAGTGGTCCAGGCCGGTGCGCGGCGTACTGCGGATGCCGCGCGCCATGAGCGCGCTTGGTGCCATCGTCAAAGGACCCGCGGACGTACGTCTCCAGCAGTGCGTGGAACGCCTCTTTGCTCTGCTGCTCCTTGCGCTGCGACGCGGGCAGCGGCGTGCGCTTGCCGATCAGCGTGTACGCGTAGAGCTGCTGGAAGAACAGACCGTTCGACGAGTTCATGGACTCTTCCGACGGCTGGAGCCCGCCAGGGTACGACCGCAGCCATGGGAACATGGCGCTAGTGAAGTTGCCATCGCCACCATCGTCATTCAGACAGCGACGCAAGCGAAAGTGCCGTTAGAGCTAGCGTTTGGACGACCAAGGACGCCATGGCAGAGCGTCTGTACCTGTTGAACGTCGTGTCTGGCGTCTGGAGGAGCGTGCGCGCGTCGACGACGTCCATTGGCGCGATGCACCGGCCGATTGGGTCGCCCAGGTCGATCACTAGCGTCATAGAAAGCGAAACAGAGCGTCAGTGCCAGGGATCCGGCGTGGACGAGCGAGCGAGCGAGCAGCGAGAGAGAGAGAGAGTAGAGACGCACCGGACCGCGTGGTGCGGTTGTAGAGCACTTCGAGCTCGTCGTGGGACGCCTGTCGGTGCGGCTGCTGCGACGGCGGTGGCACGGACTGACCTGCAGCAGCAGCGGCGCGCTTGAGGTTCGCGCGCTGGATGTTCTTTGCCTGGAGCAGGAGCCACTGCGCAGGCTGCCGCGGGTCGCACGCAATGTCGTACGTCTGCGTCTGCACAAACAGGCTGCGCGCGCGTCACAGATACATGCGAAAGTGCACACGAGCGATGCATAAGAATAGATCGATCGACAGCGCCATGCGTGTCAGAGTACTAGCTGCTTCGCGGGTCCAAGCGAGACGCACCGGACAGTGAGCGGCGCTTCCCCCATGCTGCTTGCTCCTGCTGCGGGCGACGTGTGGGTGTGTGGTGGAGCACGAAGCTGGACGAGCGGCAAGACGCTCGTGCGCTGCTGCGTCGGTGTGCTCGCGTGTGTGCGCAGCTTCTTCAAAAATGACAGTCAAACAAGGTCCAGTGACTGGGAAACGAGAGTCATCGGTTTGAGAAGGTATTGCCAGTTACAGGTCTGAGTTATGGGTGCTTGGCTCGGGTTCTCTTTCCCGGTCGTATCAAGTCTTCCAGGTGACGGCAGATCTGGTTTCACTTGGCTGTTGCTACTGCTGCTGCTGTCGACGGCAGAGAAGAGCGCGCAGCATCTCGATGCGGTCGATGCGCTCGCCGCATTCGTGGCGCGCATGCTCCCGTCCTGCACACGCACGCACGCACGCACACATGTATTCGTCGGCTCGATTGCTCTGCCTATGTACGTGTCTGTCAATCCATCTCCTCGCTCGCGTCACGCACGACTGCTGTCGCCCACGAGGTTGCCCTGCATGCGGATCTCGAGCGCGCCGTCGTACGCAGCGACTGCGTCGGCGAGCTGCTCGACGCCGCGCTCGCCGATAAAGTTGTGCTCGACGTTGAGCAGACGCAGTCGCGCATGTGTTGCTCGAGCGTCGCTGGCAACGCGCGTGACGAGCGCGGCATGCAGCGACGCGGCACCATCGTCCGAAATGCCGTTGCCACAGAGCGCGAGCTCCTGCAGCAGTGGGAACCGCGCGCTCGATGCGAGCACGACGCATGCGACTTGGCACGCGATGCGGTCGCCAAGTCCGTCCAGGAACGCACACTCGAGCCGCACGCGCTCGAGCTTGCGCACGTGCGAATGGCTCAGCGCCGTGAGCAGACTGCGCACCACAGCGTTCTGCGCAATGAACGCGCCTTCGTACTGCGCGTCCAACTGCAGCGGCCGGTACTGTGACGCACCGCCGCCGCGCAGTGTAAGCGCTCTGAGACTTGGGAACTTGCGAAAGAACTGCCTGCGATGCACCGGTGCGAGCGCCGCGAGCGCGTCGACAGCGAGCTCGAGGCGCGTGACGAAGCCCGGAAGCGCGCGACTCGCTGATCTGGACGCCATGCTGCAGCGCACGACGTCGCGCGCATCCAAGAACGTCGTCACGTGCTGCAGGAGGTCCATTGTGCCGTCAAAGAACAGCCGACACGGCAGACTGGGCGGTCGTACCGTGGCGGCAGTGGCGTGGATGCGCTGGCGCTTGGCTGGGAGACTGTCTGTCGTTGGGCTAGAACAGCGGAGTCGCGTCCGTGGCGACGACGCTGCTGCTGGTGGTAGCTGGGGACTGGGAGCCGCGTCATCCATCCCAAGCGCCTGGAGCGCTGCGTCTTCAGCTGCGACGACAGCGTCTTCGCGCGCGGCGAGGTTCTGCATGTGGAGCTTCACGACGAGCGCATGGAGACGGCGACTCAGTGTCTGCGGGTCGCGGTACTCGCGCGCTGAGAACGCTTGGCTGTAGAGCGCGAGCTCGGCGCGGCGCGCAATGTACGCGATCGTGCTGTCGACTTTGCCGTACTTGGTCTTGAGCAGGAGGAGGCTGCGGGGAGCGAGTGACAGACGACAGAGCAGTGAGGATGTGTGAGGTTCGCGTCAACTGATCAATGGATGCAACGGAAGCGCGACGCACATGTGGAGCAGAACGGTGCGCCGCGCGACCGTGTCGACGCTCGCGTGCCACGGACGCTTTGTCGGCTGCGCGTGCGTGAGTGCACTGAGCGGAGGCGCAGTCGAAGCTGCTGGCGGTGGCGCGACGCGAGTCATGTCGTGGAGAGACGATCGTGCGCTCGTACACGCACGCGTGCTGTGTCTGACTGCTGGAGTGGCTGGTGGTGTGGACACTGAGTGCGCGTCCTGGGCCACGGAGCAAGACGCTGCTGCACGTGCGGCACTGACGAGGCGACAAGTGGCAGGCAGTAGCCGATACGCGCGGTTGCTGTCGGAGGTGCTCTCTCTCTCTCTCGCGCGCGCGTGACCTTGCTCGCGGTTGCTCACTTGGTTGACGGATGGTGATGATGGATATACACGCAGCACACAGCGACGAATAGATAGAGAAGACACGAACACCTGCGCGCGCGAGGAGTGGTGCAAAGGACGCGGCGGAGCGCCGACGTGAGGCGATTCGAGAATGGCATGCTGCGCGCCAGCATCGCAAGCGAGCGAGCGAGAGAGAGAGAGAGCTGTCTGCTGTTCTTGTCCATCCCGCCTCTTGCAGCTTGCCCGCAGTGACGCCCATCAGGTCGAATCCATCAGCTCGAATGGACAGCCACTTGCTCTGTCCGCGCGCACATGTGCTGCGGCGGCAGCTGGGTGGGTACTGCAGGTGCAAGTGTGCGCTCTCTGCTGCGCGCGACGGTCATGATGGCAGCTCGCGGTCTGTTCTCCTGCTCGCAGGAGAACGTTGTCGTGAAAGGGCACATGGACGCAGGCAATTTTGGCTTTAGTATTGACCGATTCGACCTGTAGTTTGTATGGCGTCGCATTTGTATTTGCCTGAAAACCATCTGCTGGATGGCATAGTCTGTTGAATATATTTGCTGGAATTAAATACTTGTGATTTTAGCTAGCGTTTGCAAAAACACGCACATAATAGAGTCCCAAATTAATGCATGTGCACCACACATTGTTCGGCTGCATTCGAACCCACATCATTCGACAGATCGCTACAACCCCAAGTGAATCATTCGACTCGAACGAGAGAGCAAACGCACAGCCTGGAACACGACACCAGCAACAGCAACAGCAACAACAACAACCGAAGAAGCATGGGGCGAAAGCCGAGCAACGTGTACGACTACTTTGTGCGCCTCGAGCCGGCGCCGGACTCCAAGGGCCTCGTACGCTACCAGTGCAAGAAGTGCCAAAAGCAGTACGCGTCGAACGCCACGCGTCTCGCGGAGCACCTGCGGCAGTCTGGCTGCTCACCGTCGTTCCAGAGCAACCAGCGCACGACGAATGGCGCCGGCGTGAGCGTCGGTGGTAGCAGCAGCAGCGCAAGCGGCAGTAGCGGCCACGCTGCTGCTGCTGCTGCCGTCGCTGCCGCAGCGTCGCTCGCAGCCACAAACGCTGGTACGTCCGCGCCTGTTGCTGCGGCGTCAGGCCCGCAGTCACGCACCGCCACTACCACTCAAAGCAGAGCAACAGGGACTGACACGCCGACTCACGCCTGATCACGTACGTACGCGTCCACAGGCATGCTCGAGAGCGAGATCGCGCTCGACACAGACCTGCTCCTGCGTCTCGCAAAGACCTCAACGTGCGCGATCGCGGACGCCATGGCGCAGATGCAGATCCAAGGCCACCTCGTTGACGTCGACCTCGCGCGCGGGTTCGAGAACCCGCTCGCAGTCAACATCTGCGGTCCTGCGCTCACGGTCAAGATCATGCCTGCGAACGGCCCCGTGGTGCGGAAGCTCCCGTTCAACTACGTCGACACGGCGGAAGTGGGGCAAGTGATTGTGATTAGTGCGCCAGAGGGCAGCACGTCCGCAGTCTTTGGCGGCCTCCTTGCGACTGCTGCGAAAGCGCGCAGTGTCGCCGCAGTTGTGACGGACGGTCGCGTGCGCGACATCCAAGAGATGAGCTCGATCGGGTTCCCTGCGTTTGCGCGCGGGACGTCGGTGCACGGCCAGCGCGGCTCAACGACCGTCGTCGACGTCGGGTGCCCCATCGTCGTCTCAGGCTGCGTCGTGCGCAACGCCGACATCATTCGCGCTGACATCAACGGCGTCGTCGTGATCCCAGGCGAGCGCGCGAACGACATTGCAACAAAGGCCGAGGTGATTGAAGACCAGGACAACCGCATCGCCGACGCGGTGCAGCAAGGCGAGCCGCTCCAGCGCTGCTTTCAGCGCTTTCGCTCCAAGATGGTCTGACGCAACGGCAGCATGCGCACCTGCGCTATGGATGTTGACGACACGCGCCAGTGCCGCTGCGACTTGCTAATGCGAATGCCGCCGCCACGTGGCGTTGCTTGCCTCCGATCGCTCTCGCGATTGCTGTTCGGGCTTGCTGTACTCTCCGCGCATGCGTCTATCCACACTCGGCGCGCTTCTGCACTGGAGCAGTGCGTACCTACCTGCTGGCGTCTCGCCAGGTACGACGAGCTTGTTCCAAGCGCTTGAGACTGCGAGCAGGTAGTTTCGTACTTAGCCGAGTGCACACAAGCGCTGGTTCAAATCCAAACAGCCACAACAACAGACACAACAACTGGTGCTCTGAGGCGCTCGTGTGTGTGTGCGCGTGTGTGAGTGACGCCTCGTGACGGAGAGCGAGCGAGCAAGAGACAGCAGCAGCAGCGATGGCAGACGAAGTGGACTACGAGAGCGACACGGCCATGGCTGTGGAAGAAGAGGAGGAAGACGAGCGCCGCAACCTGGCGTCGTCGGCGGCGTCCGGACGGCGCGTGACGGCAGTCAAAGCGACGAGCAGCGACAGCAGCAGTGGCCGCCGCGTGGTCAAGGGCCGCGGCAAAGGCGCTGCGGCAATGGACTCGGAGCGGTACCCCGACAGCAGCGGTGTGTTTGAGAAGCTCCGCGCGCGTGGCACCAGCAGCAGCAGCAGCTCGCGCAAGGACCACGCCAGTGCGCTGCAGTCGGTCGAAGGCTGGATCTTGTTTGTCAGTGGCGTGCACGAAGAAGCGCAGGAAGAGGACATCTTGGACGCGTTTGGCGAAGACGCGCCTGTGAAGAACCTCCACATGAACCTCGACCGCCGAACAGGCTTTGTCAAAGGCTACGCGCTCGTCGAGTTTGCCGAGTTTGCCGCTGCGAAGGACGCCATGGAGCGCATGGACGGACAGGAGCTCCTCGGCAGCACGATCCACGTCGACTGGGCATTCCGACAAGGTACGTGGCGCCTCGCGTCCGAGTCCGATCCGGCTGGTGAGTGCTCACACACATGTCTGTCTGTGTCTGTGTGGATGGCGCAGAGCCAAAGGATGCGCGGCGCGATGGGAACCGCGGACGCAGTGGTCGACGATAGACACTCAGTCCGTCAGTCGCGGTGCTAGGCACAGCCACAGCGAGCCAAACAGGAGGGCTGAGGCATTGGATCGCTGCGTCGAAGCTATGGACGTCTATGGACACGTGGCAGTGCGGCACTGCACCAGTGCTCGATACAGCACCGCGCTCCAGTTCGCTATTGCTCCCTCTCTCGCTCTCTAGCGCTCGCTATCGTCGCTCGCTGCTACCCGATCGTGTAGACGCGTGCGTCGCGCACCTTCTTCGGTCGCCCACTCGGCTTCTTGATCTTGTTCTTGTACTCCTCCATGTACTGCTTCTCGAGCTCGCGCTTCGTGCGGAGCCACGCCACGACGCTGCGCTGGATGCAGCACACGGCAAAGTACTCGTGCGCGGCAAAGTCGAGCATGTCGACGCCAAAGTCGTCGTCCATCGGCGGCGCGAGCTTGGAGATCGAGTTGGCGTCTGCGCCAATGTTCTACCAGTGCGTGGGCAAGCAGGAGAGTGAGCGTGCGTCTCGGTCACGAGCAGCTACGTAGCCAAGCCGGTAGATTCGCTTGGCGCACACGAGCGAGCAATGGGCGACGTACCTCTTTCACCATCTCGCGCGCCATGGCGAGGAGAACGTCTTTGAAGTGGACCGTCTCGCCTTCGTACATGGGGAGATCAAGGCCGCCTGCCCCACAAGAGAGAGAGAGAGAGAGATTGAGCGCCAGTGTCGCCACTGACAGCTCCGAGGACGCTCCGCAGTCCGAGGCACAAACAAACGCGTGGACGTACACACGAAGCGGAGGAAGTCGCCTTTGCTCAAGTGCACGCCGTAGCGTCCGAGCGGCGGCTCGAGGATGCTCACGAGCGTATACAGCTTCGTGACGCGCACGAGGCCATTCGCGCGCTTGTCAATGTCGGCCCACTTGTACTGGAACTCTTCCAAGAGCTCGGGCTCAAACAGCGGCTCTTCGTCTTCGTGCGACGCCGAGAAACCCTCCAAGATGACGGCGATCGTGAGGTTGAGCATCACGAACGTCACGAGGAGCGTGAACGAGCAGAAGTACGCGTACGCGATTGAGTTGCCGCAGCCGTTGAGCGGGACGCAACCGTCAAAGTCTGCAAAGCCGCACATCGTTGGGTCGTACGGCGGGTCGTCGACGCAGCCGTCGGGCTTGGACGCAAGGTCGTGCATGCAGTAGTCCCACGCTTCGCCAGTCGCTGCGCGGAGTAAGAAGAGCAGGGCCGTGAGGAAGTCCTGGAAGTTCGCGTGGGCGTCAATGTTGGAGCTGAACGCGACTTTGGCAAACATCTGGACGCCCATGGTCGCGTAGATGAAGAGCATGAGGAAGAGGATCGACGCGATGTTGCTCAGCCCCGGGAGCGCGATGTAGAGCGTCAAGAGGATTTGGCGAATGCTCTTCGACGCTTTCACGAGACGGATGATGCGCGTGACGCGGAACACGCGCACGAGCATCGCGATCGACCGCACCGACTTGCCCGTCGTGGCTTCAATGACGACGCTCAAGAGCGTGCCGCAGACGACGAAGAAGTCAAAGCGGTTCCAGCTGTCGTCAAAGTACTCCCACCCGAACGCCACGAGCTTCATCGCTGCTTCGAGCGTGAACACGATCGCAAAGACTTCGTTCACAGTGTTCACGACCGTGAGCAGCAGCGTCGACTCGCCAAAGTACTGCGTCGCCATCAAGAGCGTGCTCGCGACGATGCACGCGAGGATGGACCACTCAAACTTTGTGCTCTTGACAATGTCGTAGAACAGCCGCCGCGTCGCGTGCTTGGGCGGCTTGATGATCCGGATCGGACCGACGCGCAGTGCAGCTTTCTGCGCTTCGATCCACTTGCGCTGCTCAGGCGTGAGGAGGAAGTCGCCACCGAGCGCGGCCTTCATCTTGTTAAAGTTGTCGGTGATGACGCCGACGAACAAGTTCACGGCAAAGAAGTGGCCGACGAGCATGAACGTGAGGAAGAAGTACGCCCAGAACTCGTTGCGGTCCCGCACAGGCTGCATGTCGACGTCCGTGGCGTCGATCGCCGCCATCATGACGTCGGCCCAGCCCTCGGAGGTCGAGATCTCGTAGAACGTCAGCATCGCGTGGCCGACGTGGTTGAAGTTCTCGGCCATGACCGGTCCCCACTCGGCACCCCAGCACTCGCAGATGTACCGCGACGTGATCTTCGTCATCGCCGCCCCAGTAGCGCGCGAGTCAAAGCCGACGCACGTCGTGTTGCTGAACCAGTCGTGCTGATCGGCGGTCATGTTTGCCCACGGGACTGGACTCGTGAGGAACTGCTGCTGGTCGGACGCGAGCGCATCAAAGACGTCGCCTTTGCACTTGTAGAACGTGCCTTTGAGGTAGTTCACGGCCATGATGCTGAAGATGAAGAAGAAGAGCATGCAGACGAGCATGACGTTTGCGACTGCTGGGATCGACTCGATGAGCGCGTTCACGACGAGCTTCAGCCCAGGGCGGCGACTGATCATACGCAGTGGCCGGAACGTGCGCAAGCCGCGGAGCGACCGGAGCGACTTGAGACCGCTGCCGCCGCCAGACGACTCGACGATCATCATGATGAGCGACACGATCACGATGCCGCAGTCGAGGACGTTCCAGCTATTGCGCAAGTACGAGCCCTTGTGCACGACGAGCCCGAGCGCGAGGATCTTTGCGACCATCTCTGCACAGAAGATGATCGCAAAGACGTTGTCCATGCGCTTGAGCGACCGCGAGAGCGCCGACTCGGGGTCACGCAGCGGATTGTCGACTGCGAGCGAGACGGACGAGAGCACGATGAGACCGAGGATGACTTTGTCAAACAGCGCGTTGTGGATCAACCGGTACGCGACTCGGCGGAGCCACGTCTTCTCGGAGAAGAGGAACAGCGCGCGACCTGGCGGCGGCGTGAGGTCGAACGCATCGTCAGTTGCTGCGGGATCGCCTGACGACACTTGTGCGTTTGCGTCGTCCCGCGAAGTCGCGTCCTTGTCGACTGTCGTGGTCGTGACGCTTCCGCGCCTCTTCTGCCACGAGCCGTTCAGCTCGTTCGCAAGCTGATCGAGCTCGATGTTGTGGACGTCCTCCTCCTCTTCGTTGTCGTCGTCTTCGTCGGCTTTCTCGAGGATCGGCTCGGCGTCAAAGTGGTGCTCACCGGTCGCTGCCGAGCCGTAGAAGCTCCGCTTTGAGCGCCGTCGGTCCTCTGGCGCCGGCGCGACCTTCATGCTCGACATCTTCTGCGCGAGCTTCTTCGCGTCCTCGGCTTTCTCCTGCTTGCGCTCTTCGTCGTCGTCGTCGACGCTGAAGTTGTCGAGCAGGAGCGCCAAGAAGAGGTTCATCAAGACGAAGTTGCCAAGGATCACCTGCAGTTGAACGCCGGGGGTAGCAAGCGAGTGAGAGAGCGCACAGAGCGATCGCTAGCGAGCTCCACCACACCGATTGATTGCAGCTGTGGCGTCACGTACGAGCGAGATGAAGTAGACGCACGCCGCCATGCCGTTGCCGCGGATCGTGTCGTACATGATGTTGTTCCAGTTCTCGCCCGTGATCACTTGGAACACGGTCACGATTGACCACAGTAGCGTATCAAAGTTGTTGCGCGGGACCTAGGACAGTCACGGCACCACTGCAGTCAGTCCATGCGCTCTCATGTCACTTCGCCAGGCGGGACGGAGAGGCAGACCGCATCTGCTTTGATACACGCGCAGTACGCAACGCACCTCGCCAGTCCAGAAGCTAACGTCGTCTTTCGGCATCGGGTACCCATCGCTGTCGTACCGCATCGTGTTGGCAAAGAACTGCAGTGGCACCAACGGCGGCACCGACGAGGTTAGCTACCTCCGCACAAGCACAAACACAAACACAACGGCAGCGACACACAGCCGGTAGTCTGTACCTGGAGCCCCACGAGCGCGTAGATGTAGATGAAGAGGAACATGAGCACAGCAAAGTTCGCGATGCTCGCGACAGCGCCACCGATCATCGTCAGGAGCTCCCGGAATGTGCTCCAGTTGCGCGCGAGCTTGAAGATCCGGAAGAGCCGCAGCGTGCGCAGTGCTGACACTGCACCTTTCTTCGGCGGGTTATCCGAGAGGAACGACGGCGGCGACGTGATGAGCTCGAGGAGCCCCGAGATGACGATGAACGCGTCGAAGACGTTCATGCGGTCGCGCGCGTACTGCCGCAAGCCAAGACCGAGGACTTTGAGCACCATCTCGACGATAAAGATGCACGAGAGGGCAAAGTTGATGATCTCCAAGTCCGAGTCGAGCTGCTCCGGCATCGGGTGGTGGTCGAGCGCGAGCACGACTGTGTTCGCCAGGATCGCAAACATGATGAAGTGCGAAAAGTACCGATGCGACACGATCTTGAAGAGCCACGGCAGGCGCGGCTTCATGCGCAAACGCGCCTGCTCAGCTAAGCGCGCGAGCTCTTTCTTCTCCTCTGCGCTCGGCCCGCCGCCCTCGTCTTCGATGTTGAACTCGTCCGTGATGACCGCAAGCGTGAGGTTCATGACAAAGAACGAGGCAAATATGATGAGGGCGATGAAGAACAGCGCAGCCACGACGGGCTGCGACGAGTCCATGGCCATGTACATGATGAGCGTCCAGCCCTCTTGCGTGATGGACTGGAAGATCGTGAAGAACGCGCTGCCAATGTCGTCAAAGTTGGTGTAGCCCCAGTTCAGCGCCACGCTGTAGAGCGCATTCGTGGCGCGGTCGTGCTTGAAGCGCCGGTTCCCAAACGCATCGTAGCTCGAGCCGCACGTCGTCGCTGTTGAGCACTGGTGGTTCCCAGACACACCGACCGCAGCGCACACGAACGTGTCGGACTCGTCGACCGGCCAGAAGCAGTCCTGCGGCTTGGTCCATGGCGACGACTCTTTTGTATAGTCGCTCACGTCGTTGTCGCTGTACTCAAGCACCGGTGCATTGAGGCATCGAAAGTCGCTTGGACTTGCGAGCACTTGCTCGAGGTACGCCTCTGGCACGGGCCATGCGGCGCCGATGTCAGGTGGCAATCGCACTGGGAACTCTGTGAGGCGACACCGGCGACTCATGCCACCGCCAAAGAGCTGGATACCGAGGATGCCAAAGATGAAGAACACAAAGATCTGCAAGATGAGCACGTTCCCGAGTGCTGGGAGCGCTTTCAGAAGCGCTGAGATGAGCCGCCGCATGCCTGGGATCACTGAGAGCGACCGCAGCGGCCGCAGCACGCGGATCGTGCGGATCGCCGAGACGTTTGGCATCCCTGGCAGTGCAGCAATGATGCTGATCAGGCGAGAAGAGCGTGAACGCAACACGTGAGTACAGACAAGAGGCGCCTCACAGAGCAATCAATCACCCAGACACGCATGCTCAGCGCAGCGCTACGTACGTACCTGGATATGACGACAACAAAGTCCATCTGGTTCCACGAGTCCCGCAAGTACGAGCCTTTGCCTGAGATGAAGCCCATGGCGACGATCTTGATCACGCACTCGGTCGCAAAGATCGTTGTGAACGGCAGCTCCGAGAGCTCAAGCAGTCGATTCCGGAACGAGTGCGCAGACACCATCACGCCGTTCTCGTAGAGCAGTCCAGCGCTCGCTGGGTTCAGGTCCGAGTCGACGACTGAGAAGTCCGAGAGTCCGAGGATGCCCGAGTTCAAGAGAATCGCAGTCACGATGAACCGGTCAAAGTACCGATGCGACGCCACGAGGATGCACAGCCTGCGCACTGAGCTCTTGCGGGACAGCATGCAGCAGAACGCGTAGTCGGCGCCATACTCCTAGCAGTCGCGGAGGCCACAGTCATGGCAGTGCAGCCGTGAGCACCTCGCACACACGAGCAAAGCGTGTGTCACCCACCCAACCACACACACACGAGTACCTTCTTTTCAGCGACTTGTGCGTGGCGCCGTCGGATCGGATGGGCGACTTTGTCGAGGTCATCGGCGTCGCGCTCGGATCGCTGTGATGTGTGATTCATGCTCCTGCGTCGGCTGCGTCGCTGTCTTTGTAGTAGTAGTAGTAGCAGGAGTAGTAGTAGTAGGAGTAGTAGTAGTAGGAGGAGGAGAAGAGCAAGGAGCTAGCCCTCGAGCATTCTTCTTTGCCGTAGAGCTTGGTGATTGGGCGGTCGGCTCGCTCGCACACACGCGCACACGCTTGGAGCGACTCGCGCACACTGCCCGCTCTTGGGCCGTGCGCAGGCAAGTGGCACGCACCTCTGGCTGCTGTCGTCGCCTTGCTCTCAAAGCGGCGTAGTCGTGCGAGTAGTCGTGCAAGTAGTTACAAGCGCATTTTCGCAATTTTTGACACAGCACAAGCACCAAGGCCAACTGCGCGCGCAGATGTGCAGACACCTCCTGAAGGCGCTGTACGTGCTCTCTGTGGCTGTGAGCGTGTGCCAAGTAATGAGCATTGCGATGCCGAGGGCGTGCCGCCGACCTAGTCGACGCGTTGCGATCGCAGCAGCTCAAGAGGAGTGTGTGCGAGAGCGAGAAGTTCATTGCAAGAGTTCGTCACACGAGGTTGCTGCTCACGGCATCGCTCGCTCTGAAGGATACCGGAGCGTCGTCGTCGGTCCGAGTGTGGCCGCACCAACCCTCGAGACACCAACGCTCATTGGAGGTACGAGGAGAGAGGCCCAACCTCGCAAGACGGAGAGGTGTGCGAGGCAGCACGAGCGCTCCACGATCTCTTCACTACACCCCCCCCACACACACACCCCATGTGTCGCTTTGTCCGAGCGAGTTCGCCAGCATTGCCTCCATGCAGCTGTGCGACACATCGCCTGGAGTTCATGGCATCGACCAGCGCAAAGCCAGGTGTGCCATCATACGTCGACGATGCCCCGCTCTGCCACGAAAGACCAAGTCCACACGAAGGCAAGCGCGCCAGCTTCAGGAGCTTCAGGAGCTGCAGAGCCAGACTCAGACGACAACTTGCGAAAATAGCGTGCTTGACGGCCAACAATAGCGCATTGCGACGACGACTTGCACCGACCGATCTACCTGCTGCTTGATGCTCGCCGATGCACATCAGTGCCCGCGGCAGGGTAAGAACGCTCGGTCATTCCGACCCGTGAAGCCGCGCGAGCGCTCTGTGCTCTGTGTCTTCCTTCTGACTTTACTCCCGTCGGCTGCTCCACGCAGCACGTCGACTCGCGCACGCGCACACTCGGTGCCCAACTCTTCTTGCGCCACACGCATCCTTCTGTCTCGCTCGCTCGCTCGCGCTTGCGCCGACGCTTCGACTGACTGCTGTCTGAGCTGGCAGGGCGGTGGATGGCGGTGGAGGCACGCGCGCAGCGAGAGCATGGGAATTGTGTTTGGTTCCCAAGCACGGCGCGCCGAAGTCACGCGCGTGTATGAAGCGTCGACGCTGCTGCACCTCATCGGTGCCGACCAACCGCAGAAGCTCATTCGACACGCAAAGCTCAAGAAAGCGGACGACCGCAATGGGATTCCAGTCAAGCAAGGACAGGTGCTCCTTGTCTTCGAAGGCTGCATCGATCTGTACCAGAACGGCACCAAGGTCCAGAGCATCCGTGCGCGGCTCCAGCAGCTCAATGCAGCCGCGACTGCCGGTGCAGCCGACACTGGACCCGGGCAAACGAAGCACGGGCGGTATACTGTCACGGCGAGCATGCTCTACGACGAGAACGGCGTGGTGCAGACCGACGAAGTGCTCATTTACTGGAAGTCCGCAGCCGAGCTCGTGTGTCGCTACTCGTGTCAAACCGGTGGCGAAGAGGTGATCCTCAAGTCTGTCATCGCCGATCGCGTTGCGGTGCAAGAGCGCGCGCGGTACCTCTCGCTCCCAGTGACCGACCTCGGTGCAAAGACCGCAGCGTCACCATCGTCGCTCAATGCGCTCACGAACGCCGACTTGCTTGAGCTCCTCGCCGGCATCCCGTTCTTCGCCAACATCCCTAAAGAGAAGCTCGCGATCCTCACCGACATGTCGACGATCCGCGTGTACCCGAGCAACTGCGTCATCTTTCGCGAAGACGAAGGCATGAGCACGCAGATGTTCGTGACGCTTGCCGGCACGCTCGAGGTCTGGAGCGCACGCACGTCGGCACCGCTTGCGACGCTCGGCGCTGGCTCGTTCTTTGGCGAAATGGCGCTGCTCATCAACATCCCGCGCGCTGCAACAGTGAAAGCAAAGGAGAGCTGCATGCTCATGAGCATTGAGAAAGACTCGTTCCACGAGCTGCTCGACAAGACCCCGGACGTGAAAGAGAACGTCTATCGCCTGCTCAAAGAGCGACTGTGGATGAAAGCGCTCATGAGCGGCGTCGTGCCGTTCTTCTCCTCGATCCCAGCCGACCGCATGGTCCAGTTCAGCCACGACATGGACATCAACGACCAGCTCCACAAAGGCGACCTCGTGATAGACCAAGAGACCGGTGAGCCGCGCTTTGCGTTCCTCGTCTACGGCGCGCTCGAGATCACATCGAGCGAGCTCCGCATGGGCGGGATCCACCGCGAGCACTCGGTCTTCCTCACGCCAGGGTGCTACTTTGGTCCGTTCACGTTCCAGCGCCTCGCAGTCACAAAAGGCAAAGTCTTTGCGCGCTCGCCAGGTGTGCTCCTGAGCTGCTCGTTTGACAAGCTCCAGCAGCTCTTCCACGAGTACCCGATGGTCGCAGCCGAGGCAAACATTGCGTGGTTTGGCGAGCGCTGTGACCTCGCGAGCGTCTTGCGCCACACCGTGCTCACACAGCGCTTCCAGGCGTTCCTCCAAGCCGAGCACAGTGACGAGAACTTTGCGTTCTGCATGGACGTCGAGAAGTCCCGCGCTGCCGTTGGCGACGATCGCAACGCCATTGCCCAGGACATTCGTGAGCAGTACATCCAGTGCGACTCGCCGAAAGAAGTGAACTTGCCAGCCGTCATTCGCGACGGCATTGTCGAGCGACTCCAGACGCTCGCGCCGTCCGAGGTCGTGCCAACGGCGTTCTACGACCTCGCGTGGGACGAGATCATGCGCCTGATGACAAAAGACAGCTTCCCGCGGTTCAAGAAGAGTCCGCTCTTCCAGAGCGTGCTCGATACGCTCGATCCGCACTTGAACCGCAAGGGCTCGAAGCTCATGGAGGCGTGCCACGTCTTTCGCGAGTCGCTCCATGGCATGAAGCCGGGGCAGGTCGAGACGGTCGCCGTGCTGCGGCTAAACCGCATGCTCAGCTCCATTCGCAAGTCGCAGAATCGGCACCAAGCGGTCGTCGGGTCTGCGATCATCTCGGACCTCACCAAGGTCCGCGTCGAGGGCTAGCGAGCGAGACGTAGGCTATTTAACTGCTCTGGACGAACGGAGACACTGATTAAGGGCGACCGAGCACCAGTGGAGGTGGGCAAGAGAGGTAGCGAGTGGCTAAGCTCTATGCTAAACAAGACGACACCGACCACCTGCGCAAGGGATGCACGAGCCGCCGTGTGGTTGTGACTGCAGGCGCTACGGAGCAGTCTGCTGGTCGTCCTCGTGCTGTGTCGTCGTCGTCATCCTCCGACCTTCGCTCGTTGTCCTGCGCGCTCGTGTCTTCTCGAGGCGATCTCTGTCGAGCCGCCGAGTGAACCAGCAGCAGCAGCTGTCTACGCAACGAGCGCTGTTAAGCACTGGACGACGTCGCCGCCGGCTTCGCGGAGCTTGCGGTCTGCGACCTGCGGCGTCAGCTCCATCTCGCGCGCAATGAGCTCGACGTCCTCTCTCTTCACTTTCACTGCCGCCAGTTGCTTTTCCCTACCGATGGCCACATCACAGTCGAACGCTCTGTGAGCTCATGCGCATGCGCACGGTCATCCACGCAGACGCAGTGCGAGCCGCACCGTTTCCGCTCCGCTTCTTTGTCGGCCTCCTCCTGCTCGCGCAGTGCCAAGAACGCTTTCTTCATCTTGTCTTCGTCCATCTGCTTCTCCTCGACGACGTCCGTGAGACTCTCCATCGCATTGCTCTCGTCCGCCTTGCTCTTGGGCTTGGCGTCCTCTTGGTCGTCTTCATCGTCCGACGCGCCGTCGACTGCCGCTGCGGCGGCAGCATCGTTCCCAGGTGCGTCTTTGTCAGCGGCCGCAGCAGCAGCAGCAGCGGCTGCTGGCTGCTTGCTCTTCTTCACAGGGCTCGGCGCCATGCTTGCTCGCTTCTGTCGTGCTCACCCAGTCGATGCGTCACCACTCGTGCCGGTCGCACCGTGCTTGCGTCTGTGCGACTCTGCACTTGGCATTTGTATATACAAGTCGCGCGGCACCCTCTATTCAGAGCAATCTGGATCTCCCACGCGATTGGCTCGGTGCGAATCTGTGGTGGCGACCGTCGCACGCTCGCGATCCAAAGCGACGACAAGCGATCCGCTCGCGAGCCGACGCGTGGGTGTCGTGCGCAAGGCGCTCGCGCTCGCCATTCTCGCTTTCGCACCGAAGCCTCCAGCCGCTGCTCTTCACCGCCACCACCACCACCACCACCGTCGCCACGATGTTTGCCCGTGCCACTCGCCGCGTCGCTGCTGTCGCGAAGCGCAACGCAACGCGCGCGCTGCACACGTCGCAGACCCAGGTCCGCGCCACGAAGACTGCGCCAGTCGCAGCGATCGCAACGGTCGCAGCTGCGGCGCTCGCATTCGGCGCCGTGGCGTCGAGCGAGACGCACTTGAAGGCCGCGCCAGCCGTGCCGCACGCGGGTGTCCCCGGCACGAAGCACGAGCGCACGTTCATTGCGATCAAGCCGGACGGTGTCCAGCGCGGTCTCATTGCTGAAGTGATCAACCGCTTTGAGAAGAAGGGGTACAAGCTCGTGGCGCTCAAGCTCGTGACTGCGTCGGAGCAGCGCGCGCGCGAGCACTACGCCGACCTGTCGGCGCGTCCGTTCTTCCCAGGGCTTGTCAAGTACTTCACGTCCGGTCCGATCGTGTGCATGGTCTGGGAAGGCACGGACGTGATCCTCACGGGCCGCAAGATCCTCGGCGCGACGAACCCGAACGCCGCGGCGCCAGGCACGATCCGCGGCGACAACTGCATCTCGACTGGCCGCAACCTCATCCACGGCTCGGACGGTCCGGACTCGGCCAAGCACGAGATCACGATGTGGTTCAACCCGGACGAGATCAGCAACTACGAGCGCGCGCTCGACTCGTGGATCGTCTCGGACAACTAGGCGACCACGGTCTAGCGCGACCGGACTCGCGAGCGCGCGCCGTCGCTGGATCGCTTCTGCAGTTCTCCGCTGCAGTGCTGCTCTGTCCAGTCAGTGTAGCGAACGTGAGGACGCCGTCGAGGTCGCGCCATAGCCATAGTCAGTCAGTCAGCTGACAGCCGCTAATCCAGCCACTCGTGCACATCTTGACAGTCGTCTCGAACGAACGAAGGTCATTCGACTGCGTCGCGTGTCCACTTGTTCGCTTGGGCTGCGCCACGGGCGCTCAGTGTCAGTCAAAGGCGTAGTCTTCGCCGCTGCTGTCACTGTCACGTACGTCGTCGAATGCCGCGAGGATGCCACCAACGCTCTCGGCACTCGCAACGCCATCGTCACTGTCTTCCGAGTCCTCGCCATCGTCATCGTCGCTACTGTTGTGACCAAACGACTGCGTCAACGCGGCGCGCCGGAAGCCAAAGAAGCGCATCGGCACGGCGTCGTCGGTGCCTTCGGCGGCGTCAAACTGCCAGCCCAAGTGCCGAGAGCACGCCCTACAGTACGCAATGCTCCAGGCGTAGCCAGGGTACCAACTGTCCTGCGTGCTCCGGACGGCGTCAACGACAACGCTCTGCTGCTCCACTGTGCGCAGCGTGAGGATCTGGAAGACCATGCCGCCGGGATTCACAAACGTCCCGGACGCGCCGGCGCTCGTGAGACTGAAGATGTCGCGCGTGTGTGCGAGCGTCGCGCCGCAGCCAGTGCACAGGATGGCGTCGCTGCACTGCCGCAAGATCGCGAGCTCAGCGCGTAGGAGCTGCGTGACCGAGTCGAGCTGCAAGAGCGCCAAGCGCTCGGAGCGCTCGAGCGGGAGGTTCCCAGCGACCCAGTACGCAAACGCACACGGGTCGAGCTCGTTGCTTGGGAGCTGGAGGTAGTGGAGCGTCGACGACGCTGGCGTGAGCTCGCGCTGCTGCGTCTGCTGCTGCACGACGCGGTCAGGATGCTCTGACGCGTAGCAGAACCACGTCCACTGCGCAGACGATGCGAACGTGCGCTGGATGCGCGCCACGAGCGCCTGGACGTCAAACAGCGCGTACTCGCGATGACTCCAGTACCCAACGCACTGCTGGCGCTGCTGGACACGTGCAAGCGCTGGCGATGCGAGGACGCCTCGACTACGCCGTTCAAATGGCAGGCGATGGACTGTAGGATGCGATAGGATCTCGACGTCGACGAGCTGTGCGCGCGTGCGCCAGAGCAGCGAGCTGGCGACGCGAAAGCGCTGCTTCGCAGCACCAGTGACAGCGCCACCGCGGCGATCCGCGACGCTGAACTTCTCGATGCGCACAGTCGTGCCGTACGCTACGTCGCTCTGTACGTACATACACGCCACAGCGCGAGTGAGCGCATGGCAATGGGAGCGGTCGTGACGACGCAGTGCATGGACGCAAGGGGGCCGAGCTACCTCTTGATGTGCGCAGACGACAGCGAGCACTGCGCCGTCGCTGTGGAGCTGGTCGCGCAGTGCGTCGATGCTCGTGCCGAGCAGCAGCCGCAGTGGGAGCTCGTCGCCTGGAAAGAGCACCTATGTGCACATGGATGCAGTGCATGGCGTCACGTGTTCGTCGCAGCTGTGTGCTCATGACATTCCCCGAGCAAATGTGCGTACAATGTCAGGAAGGACGACGAGCGGGAGCGCCACGGTCGCGCCTTCAGGAAAGTACGAGTGCGCAATGTGCGCGACGTCATGGAGCTCGCCCAAGTACGCGTGCTGCTCGTGGTGCATCGGCATCGGCATCGGCATCGGCATCGACATCGGCATCGACATCGGCATCGGCATCGGCTGCTGCTGTCGTCCAGCGCTCGTCGCCATGGCTGTCTGTTGCTCAAACGATCCTAAATAGTTTTAATTCAAGGCTAAATATTTGCGATTCAACTAGAAAGAAATTCATGACTCAAGGAGCACCAGAGCTGCTCCAGCACGACCTTGCTGCGAGGACTCGCTCGCTAGCGCCACTACGTCTCACGCAAACCCAGCGACGCGATAGACTCTGGACCCTTGGAGCTCCTACGAAGCGCCGTCCGAGCAGCGCACGGGCAAGTACTGAGCGCGCAAAGCCTCGGCAGGCAAGGCACTGAGCGTCTGGAGCGCGCCATCAAGGCCAACTGGCGCCATCAGCAGGTCGCGGAGCTCCACACAGCGCTCTGGCTCGACCGCTTGCTCTGCGAGGTACGCGAGCGCCGGCGCCACGTCGGTTCCACTCGCGCCGCTGTCGCTCAGACTCACGAGCTCGAGCTCGTTCACAACGACTGCGTTCATGTTGAGCGCAAGCGTCGAACTGCTACGCTTCGCCGTCGCTGGTGCGTGCAAGCGCGCGCGGTCGACGAGCACGATCGAGCCCATTGGCTGCACGAGACTGATCGCAAACGCAGCCGACGCGTTCGTGCTGCAGAGGTCGACAACGCCGTCGAACGCGAGCTGCTCCGAGAGCACGTCATCTAGTGCTTCAGGGTGCTGCACGTCCAAGAGCGTGACCTTTGCGTGCGACTCGAGCTGGGCTTGCTGCGCTTGCGCGAGCGCAGCAGTCGCAAACACGTGGATGTGCTCGCGCGCGAGACCGCTCGAGGCGTGGAGATAGCGCACGAGCAGCGCAAGCGCACAGCTGCCAGCGCCGTCTGTGACGACTGCGACGTGTGTGCTCTGACGCTTCGTGAGCGCGTCAGCGATCTCGAGTGCGAGCGCAACGTCAGCGGTCAAGAGCGCGAGGTCGTCTGGCACAGCGCTTGACAGTGCAGCGACGTTCGCAATGGGAACGTCAACGTACTGCGTGAGAGCGCCGCTGTGTGAGCTGCTGCCAAAGCGCTGCGTGTGCGTGCACGTCGGTGCTTGATCGGCTTTTGCGCAGGCAGCGCACGGCAGCTGCGTCGAGGCAAGCACCACGCGCTGCTGCGGCTCGATGCTACTGGCAGACGATGTCGCAATGCTAGGACTAGCGTGGACGTGCGTAACGACACCGACGAATGCACGGCCAAGCACACCTTGGCGGCCGCGTACGTGGCCTAGACACGTTTGCAAATCGTCATCTGATGCTAGCGCGAGCTGCACGCGGACGCGCACGTCGCCTTGGAGCAGCACGCGGCACGGCAGCTGCTCGTACTGCACACGCGGGACGTCGTCTGGAACGCGGCAGCGCGCGACGAGCGCATGTGTCGCTACGACTGGCGCAGACGGAGCACTGGCGACCTCGCGCTTTGCTCGCTTGGCCGCGCGGCTCGTGGCACTGGCGGCGTTCTCACTGTCAGCGCGAACGACCTTGTCGTCGGTAGAGCCTACACTGTGGAGCTCTGTGAGCACGCGCTGCACGTCTGCTGGCGCGAGTGCGCTGTCAAAGTCTGCGTTGAGCAAGCGCACAAAGTGCTGGAAGCTGTCGCTCTCAACGACCTGGAGCGGCAGCTGCTCGTGCATGAGCCAGCTCGCGAGCGCATGCGTCGCGCAGTCGACCTGTTCAGCGCTACTAGGCGACGCAGACGCAGGCGCTGCTGTTGTAGTAGTAGCAGTAGCAGTGGCGCTGCTGTTCACTTCTTGCTTCGAGTCGAGCTCAATGCTCGCAGCCGCGATCGCAGCCGCCGCAGCCGAGTCAGCTGCTCGCTTGGGTCGGCGGCGGCTCTTGGCTGTCGACGGTGCGTTCTGCTGCTGCGCGGGCGAGCTCTGCGCATGCACTCGAGTTCGCTCTGTCTTTGCAGCGCTAGTCGTCTTGACTGACGCGTGTGGCGCAGTTGTGCCTGCGGTTGCTGCATTGCGCTGCTCGACGAACTGGAGCAGCGCGCCGAGGTGGTGCCGCTCGAGGTGGCGTGTGAGGTTGTGCGTCTTGTCTTTCAGACGCATGTTGCAGAGCAAGCACATGCGCGAGTCCGCGTCGTCCGGCGAGATGTCGGGGAAGAGGTCGCGCACGTCGGTCGCGCCGAGCCGCACGACGGTCTCGACCTCGGTCTCATCATTCTTGCTCGTGCTCATGCTGCTGTTCTGGTCGAAGCGATTGATCTCGAGTGTGAGCTTTTGGGATTGATGAGACTGTTTTGTAATTATTCGATTAGTTGCACGAGCAATCCTGAAATTGTTAAGATATATGCAGCGATGCGTCACCTTTCTTTAGTTGTGCGGTTATATTGATAATATTTAGCAAACACAAACACGTTCGTTCACATTGCGCACTGCTGAGTTGAGAACGGACGTACACAGCGACAGCAGAGCAGCGGGACACAGGACAAAGTGATACGGACACCACGCCCTGAGGAAAGCCCCACCACACCGAACACCTTCGCAGGGTCCAAGTTGCCAATTTTTCGCATGAATACAAAATGATGTTCGTTGTAGATGTCAGCGAGAATGTGAGAGAGTTCGTGGTCGTGTAGGAGTTGGACTTTCTCTTGATTTGCCTTTTGTCGACGGACAAACGTCGAGGGACGTGGCTCTACAGCGAACGGTCGCTCGTGCGAAAGCGCAGACTTGAACTGATTGCAACCGCTCAGCCTATTGACGAGCAAGGTGGACATCTAGCACTTGCGAGTTGTGTAATCACCGCTAGCACGTAAAAGTCATATACATGTGCTGCGCGCTGCTCGCATGGGTCCGAGTCACTGCGGTTACGGCCTTGTGCTGCGCCTGGCCCCCACAACAAACCGCACACGCAGCTGCTCTTCGCACGCGATGGCGTACTTGTCGGGCATGTGTAACAGAGCACGGCAGCATGGATCTCTGTGAGAATAAGAGATGCGACGAAGAGCGCTACGATGTGGAACGCGTGTAAGTTGTCTGAGATCCCGATCGCAATGATCGGGTACGCCATTGATCCGTCTTGACAGTTGCGACAATGCACCTAAAGCCGCTTGGTTGTGATTTCGAGAAGGAATGGATGAGTGGGAACCAATGCTCAGCGCAATTGTTCCTTGGTCATCTCCATCGTATCCGAATTTGAACGAATAGCCGTCGCTTGCGACCATGGAAGAGGAGCTAGTTGGCGAGCTGCACCATATTCTTGACAGCATCAGTATTGCTGTGGCTTTGTCGGTGGTGCACAACGAAGATCTGGTTCGCTCGAAGCGACGGGAGGTCCTGGGTTTCCATCCTCATCACTTCGGTATTTGTGTGCAGGCGCGATGTCACGCTTTGCGAGTTCCCATGCGAGTCGATCTGGGTTTGCGTTCAGCCTTATGTCTTTTATTATTCTGATTTTCTTCGGTCACTCGGTAGTGACCGGTTTCTACTGCGATATTTTACAACTACTCCAAGTGTACTGTTTTGCATGGTTCGGCTTAATACAATGAGAACCGCTCAATTCTTCATCAATAACCACCTGCTCATGACATACAGATGAATATTATACCGCTTTTTGGGGTTCGTATCCAACGCATTGGTGCTATATAATCTAATCGAGCGTTGGTGAAACTCAGCAAACGCATTGTGATCAGGGACGGGTCATGAAGTGATCGCTTTCGAATTTCCCGAGTATGTCTCAGTTGGCTATATTATTATTTCAGCCGATTCAATTGGTCAATTCGGCTGAAATCAAAACATAGCCATATGAAAATGAGTCATGTCATGAATTTGATCAGTTGATAGCTCAATTTTGCTCCTGTGTCTCGTGTGTCTTGATCGACAGTCAGGTGCTTAGCCATATTCGCACAATGCAATCGTAACATCCAGACAATAAAGGTGCTCGCAGTACGAAAATAAACTAATGAATCAAAATTGTGTAAATATTTGCAGTCATACCAAGATATCGTTTTCAAAAATTCCAGGCCGGAAATATTCGATTGATCATTCAAATCGCAAACGCTCAATTTCATTTTCCATATGTGTAGAAAATATCCAGTTGTGTCGCCACATCAGACAACCGTGGACTCTAGGTTTGAAAAGCAAACATATCTGACAGAAAAACACGAGGTAGTAATGAAACGAAAATGGTCTTTACAATGCACCATGCTTAGGCTCAGATTTGCTTTTTGAAACGTGACATTATTTTCCGGAGTAAAGTATGTTAATGGTACAGAAAAATGGAAAACCAGATATTTCAATTGACTATGACAAAACGACCATCTCTCAGATGAGTATTCAATATGTATCAGAAAAATGACCTTATTTTGACTATATTGGACAAATCGATGTACGAAACATTGGGCACAATCAATGTTGAGTTTTGTATGATAGCAGAAAATCAGAATGTACTACGAAATCAACTATTGATCAACTATTCTTTTACCATCGACACCTTTGTCACCTTGTGCAAAATTTATCTTCAAACCGATCGGTGTTTTCAAGTGCATATGTCGACAGTCGACATAAAGACAAATATTGATCAAAAGGCTCTTCGATCGATTTTTGTATGTGTACGTCATCCCAGTCCCACACCCAAAATTGGCTATGTACATTAACTTCATTGAGTATGCGTCGTAATTCGACATCTCGAACTTAGCGAGCCATTGCATAATACTATCTTTCAACAATCTGCGTCATTTTCACTTGATTAATGTATAGATCACGGTGGCTGTGACTTTCCGATAATTTCGCCTGAAATGACTTCAACCAGCGTCAAATTCCTTACTAATATTGAGAGACAGCGACGCTTGTATTTCCCATTTCAGTGGGTGAAACTGATTTAGAAATCACTGCAAATATATGAAAACAGCTCAACAGACTTCCACATATGAATCATAGTACAGTCCGCGACAGTGGTTTGTGAACATGGGCATTTTTGGACTTGTGAAAATCAAATTTGCATATTTTTCGATGAAAATGAGTGAAAATGGAGTCAAAGCAACAGGCGATATTTTGCACCAAAAATCATTCTGATTGGAG
>JAASFT010000291.1:0-24779 GCA_023333885.1 Globisporangium parvum
CATTCGCTGGATGCTCGCGGGCCAGCCGCTGTTTGAGATCCCCGCGAGCGCACTGACGAATCCGCCGCAAGACGCCGCGAAGAGCAACCCGGTGAAGATCATGATCGAAGAGCCCATGTACTTGATCTTCAACGTCGCGCTGTCCGGCACTTGGGGGACGCAGCCACCGAACCCAGGCAAACCCTGCCGCGGTGATGGCACCGATCTAGTCACAAACAAGATCTGCGATGCGTTCCCGATGTCCCTCCAAGTCGACTACATTCGCGTGTACCAGGACACTGCATCACCGAGCAGCACAGACGGCACTGGTGTGAAAGCGATGCAAGTTGGCTGTGACCCGCGGAGCCACCCAACGAGCGAGTGGATCGACGACCACTTGGACGAGTACGAGGACGCTGAGAACCAAGTCGTCGAAGTCGCAGGCAAAGCGTTCTGCCGCGGCGACGCTGACTGCACGATCGCTTCGCACACAGCGAGCACTACGACATTGATTCGCACTGGTTCGTGCGTCCAAGGTCGCTGCAAGTGCACTGCTGGGAACGCGTGGACTGGTCCGCGCTGCACGAGTCCAATGCGCACAAGCAAGAGCAGCAAGACTGTGCGCAAGTCGTTTGGCCCGCCGCTGATCGTCACGGTCTCGACAGTCGTCGCTGCGCTGCTCGCGACGATCGCTGTCGTGTGCATCGCAATGCATCGCGAGCGACAGGAAGCGCTTGACGCGATGCGAAAGCAGCAGCACGAGAAGAAGCAGAAAGCAGTAGCAGTAGCGCCAGGCGCGTGAGGTTGTAGGGTCGGTGATCGACCACGCGCGCTCATGCTCGCGCAGGTGGCTTGATCCGCAGCGAGGACGCTGGCGCCAACACGTTCGAGGTGAACCTCGACCTCTAGGGTATATCGTCCATAGCGATAAAATCAAGGACATCACTATCATCTAAGAACATCTTTACAAATTTCAAGTGAGCGCATGTCACAGGTCGCATGTTCTGAGTGGAGCCATTTCCCATTTCGCCACGAAGCGAACAGAACAAGCCCAAGCGAAGCAAGCTCGAGGACACGCGCAGCAGCATGGCCGAGCGTCTGTACCCCGCAGGCCTCCACGACCGCAGCGCCGCGGTACGTGCGCTCGGAGACCCGCCCATGGACTATATCCTGCAGTCGTCTCACAACTAGGTGTGTGAATGAGCAGCCACCGCCACCGCCACCGCCACCAGCACCAGCCTCAATGCAGCACGACACGTCGCACGACGAGCAACTGGCGCGCGAGCTCCAGAAGGAATTTGATCGCAGCGCCGCTGGTCCAGTGCTCGCTATTCCCGCGCTCCAAGTGCCGTACAGCTGTGGCGCGTGCGGCATGACGCACTCGGTGCGCAACGTCACACACAGCGCACTCTTCGCATGCACGGCCTGCGGCGTGGAGAACCGCATTCTCCTGCAGCAGCACCGCGAGCCAGTCGTTGTCGTGTACGTCTCCATCTGTCTGTGGCGACCTACGCCTGCTCCTAGTACGTGCGACTCCCTCCCTCACTCCCTCACGTGCTGTTGTGCACTCGCGCAGCCATCGCGAGAACGCGTACCCGCTGCCAATCCCCATCTTCTGCAGCATTCTCTAAGACTCGCACTCTCTCAGTATCAACACTCTGAGTCCTAGGCGCGCTAGGGCTCTTGTCACGCCAATGCATCTGTCCACAGTGTCTCCAAGGCTCTGATTCTGTCCTCTTGGCACCTCAGTGCTGCGTCTTGCACCAGCGCGCGAGCAGCAGCACAGCGCCAATTGCGCCGTATACGATCGCTACAAGCGGAGCGTTGAAGCCATCGAAGAGCGAGATCGGCTGCCGCTCGGTCGTGACGTGGTCGCCATCTGCGCGGTGCGCATCGCACGTTGCGCGACATGCGCCGCAGGGACACTGCTTCGGCTCGGTCGCGGCCGCAATCGACGGCAAGAGCTGCGCTTGCTTGGGGAGCGCTGCGCGATGGCTCTCGACGTCCGAGTAGTTCGCACACTGGAACACGTGGTGCGCGAACGCTGAGCGGTCGACGGGATCCGGAGGCGATGGCGCGTCGGCAAAGTGCAGGTGCATGTACTCGCCATGGCCGACGGCACCAGTCTGGACCTGGTAGTTGAGGAACCCGAGCGACGACTTCATCGCTTCGCTCATCGACGCGATCGCCGTGTTCTTGCACGAGTCGTAGACGCTGCACGTGAACGCCTTGTCGAGCGTCACGTCGAGCTCGAGGACCTTCACGCGGTCTTCACCCGTCATCGGATCGGGGCGGTAGCTCGTACTCGGGTACGGCAAGTGCATCGTCATGAACGCCGCTTGGTCTGGCGCACACACGAGGCCGCACCATAGGTTCAGCAAGTTCGCAGCGCAGGCGTCGCAGCCGCCGCCGCTGTTCTTGCCAAAGACGCTCGCGAGGAGCTTGAAGTTCTCGGCCATGCCCTGGTTCTGCTGCCACGAGCAGCACGCGGCGTCCTTGTACTCGGGGCACTGGAGCGCAAACAGCTCGCAGTGCGCGCCAGCAGCAATGCCGTCGTCGCGACACACGCACGCACGGCCTGTGCACGCGCCTTTGTTGTTGCAGTCGGCATCAGTCGTGCAGGCGCCGCCGCCAGTGACTGTGCGCGCATCGTCATGAACAGCTCAGTCAGTTGGAGTGGGCGGGACGGCGCTGTGATCGCGACGCACGTACCATCCGCCCATTGCGGTCCAATCATCTGAGTGATGCAGGGCACATATACATACGCGCAGCGTCTAGCGTCAGTGGTGCGAGCAGCCACTGCATGGCAGTCAGACTGTGAAGACAGCGATGATGGGGATCAAACCGGCTGCGGCTCGACTGGTTCGCGGTGCGCTTCTGGGATGCATGCGTCGTAGTCTGGGACGTTGCCTGGGTTCACGCACGTCTGCGTCATCGCGCACTTGGCTGCAACGTGCGTTGTTGCTGCGAGTGCGAGGAGCACGCAGCAGCTCCACGTGCGCAGCAGCGTCGCCATCGTCGTTCTTCGGCTCGTGCTTGAAGGTCTTTGGCTGTAAGCATCAGGAAGCGCATTGCCTTGTATTTATCACTATCAGCATTGACATGATGCGAATTACAACTAGCAATTAGATCTAAAGAGTCGAACCACTCGCATTCGCGCCACCACCACATCGAGTTGCAGCTCTGCGCATCAAAAACGAGCGAGAGCAGAGCGGACACTCGTCGCACTCGCCAACATGCTGCGCGGTGCGTCCATGGCGCTCGCGGGCCGCCACGCAGCAATGCGCCGTGGTTCGCAGCAGCTCGCGGCAGCAATAGCGCCGCACATGCTCCAGAGCGTGCGCACGAAGAAAACGTCGTCGAAGAGTGCAGTCGGCAGCATCTCCGGTGCGCCATGCATGCCTATCACTTGGCTCTCTCTCTCTCTCTCTCTCTCTCTGCGCCACTCGATGAGCTCATGCGCACTGGCGGCGATGCCTACTATCGCAGACAAGAGCGCAGCACTCGCAATGGCGATTCGCCAGATCGAGAGCAGCTTTGGCAAAGGCGCAGTCATGCAACTCGGCTCCACGTACGCCCTTGCGTCGTGTCGAGGCGCTTGCTCACCCACGCGACGCAATTGAGACCGTCACGACTGATCCCCTGCCATGCGTGTGTGTGTCGCGCGTCGTACTCCAAATGATGCAGGAAGATCGCAGACAAGGTCGAAGTGATCTCGTCTGGGTCGCTCTCGCTCGACCTCGCGCTCGGTGTCGGCGGACTCCCGAAAGGGTACGTGCGTTCGCCTGTGTGTCTACGACCGCTTACGATGCCCACGACCACTCACCTCTCCTGTACGTACGTACGTGTGTGTGTGGCATCCGCGCAGACGTGTTGTCGAGATCTACGGGCCGGAGAGCTCTGGCAAGACGACGCTCGCACTGAGCTGCATCGCAGAAGCCCAGAAGCAGCGCGGCGTGTGCGCGTTCATTGACGCCGAGCACGCGATCGACGCGCACTACGCAAAGGCGCTGGGTGTGGACATTGACGAGCTCTACATCTCGCAGCCCGACTCGGGCGAAGAAGCACTCGAGATCGCCGATACGCTCATTCGGTCCGGCGCCGTGGACCTCGTCGTCGTTGACAGTGTCGCTGCGCTCGTGCCGCGCGCTGAGCTCGAAGGCGAGATGGGCGACCAGCAGATCGCGCTCCAGGCGCGGCTCATGAGCCAAGCGCTGCGGAAGCTCACGGGCTCGCTCGCCAAGTCGAACTGCACGATCATCTTCTTGAACCAGATCCGGCAGAAGGTCGGGATCATCTTTGGGTCGCCAGAGGTCACGTCTGGCGGCACAGCGCTGCGGTACTACGCGTCCGTGCGCTTGGACATTCGGCGCAAGGCGGCGCTCAAGGACGGCGACACGGTCATTGGGAACGAGATCGTCGTGAAAGTCGCCAAGAACAAAGTCGCGGCGCCGTTCAAGCTCGCGCACTTTGACATGATGTTTGGCAAAGGCATCGACCGCGGGTCCGAGCTCCTGGACCTCGGCGTGCGCGAAGGGCTGCTCAAGCGCTCAGGCGCGTGGTACACGATCGTTGGACGCGACGGTGCGTCTTGGACCAGATTGGCTGCCAGCGGGTGTGCATGTGAGGAGGTGTGGGATCACTAACGAAGACGCACTGCTCTTGCTGGTGCCGGTGTGGAGCAGAGCCGATCGGTCAGGGCAAAGCGAAGGCGAAGGTCTTTCTCGAAGAGAACCCGGCGATCGCCGCCGAGATCGAAGCGAAGCTCCGCGAGCGGCTCTTTGCCACTGGCGCCGCTGATGACGATGGCAGTGCCGAAGCCGACGATGCTGCAGTCGACGAGACGTACGAGAGCGACGACGACGACCTGCTCGGCGCTGCAGTGAGCAGTCCCGACGAGCTGGAGGCGACTGACGGCGACTTTCCAGCCCTCGAAGACGAGAAGTAGGTCTGCGTCCAGTTGACTAGCCGAGCAACGTCGCCGTCTGATCTTGCACTTGCACAGACACGCAATGGCAGAGTCTACGCTGCGACTGCTCGCTACTGAGCCCAGCACGGCTGCTTGTGCGAGAGCACGTAGAGCAAGTCGTTGCCCGAGAGGATGTCGCGCGGGAACGGGTTCACGTACACGTAGCCGAATGGGACGCTGCGCTCACTCTCGTGGAGCTCAACGCGCGCGCGGACGTGGCGATAGAGGAGCGTGTCGTCTGGGCGGCAGCGGTAGAGTCCGATCGTGAGGATGCCGTCGGACGAGAGGAGGTAGTGGAAGACGTACTCGAACGTGCAACCGACAAAGTCGAGCGGCACTTCGACAGCAAAGAGCGAGCTGCGCTTCGCGCTGAGCGGCGACGACTGCGACGAGCTCGCTGGCGATGCCCCACTCGTCGTAGCGTTGCTGCAGTGCCCTGGTGGACTCGTTGGGACTGCCAAGTAGTCCTCCTGCGATGGACACAGTCGAACAGCGCCATGAGTGAGTGACACATCCAGCATCGCGAGACTGCCTCCCACCCCCCAAGCGCCACGGGCAGCGGCGGCCACGTACGTCTTTCCACGACGCGAAGATGAACTCGCGCAGGATGCTCTTGATCTGCGCGTTGAAGTACTGGTTGATGAGGAGACTGTCGCAGAGCGACGTGCTGTACGTCAGCCCCGATGCGAACGCCGGGGAGAGGAAGAAGTTGCGCGCAAACGACGCCGACGACGACGACGCGAGCTGGTGCTGCCGCGCGTCGCTGAACGACGCAAACCACTCGCTCGCGCGCAGCGTCTGGCTCACAAAGTGCACGTTGGCGCGGTTCACGAGCTCGGTGATGATCCGCGGCGCGCGCTTTGGCCCCACGAGCGACGCTATCGTCTTGTGGAGCGCGATGCACGACTGCACGGGGCAACGCGACAGCAAGCGACGCACACACACACACGCCCAGACGCCGTTAGTCCTCGCACACACTCATGCCACCAGCCACGTCCATGCGCAACGTACTGCGTCCGCAATGAGCTCGGACGACCCCGCCTCCGCGATCTCGCCTTCGCCGCACATGATCACGAGCTTGAACGCCTGCGCGACGCCTACGCGCTCGAGCGTTGCGACTGCAAACGGACTCCCGACGACAAAGAACACGTGGCGGAAGTGCCGGAACGACGCGTACATCTCAGCGGACGGCAGCACAGCTGCGACGACGATGATCGGGCGATGCACTTGCAGCGCTTTCACACGCAGCGGTCCGATCAAGTACTCAAAGTGGTTCGGGAACGTCGTTGACGACAGGACGCACACCACGATCGGCGCGACTGCGATGTCGAGCATGAGGACGTTCTCAATCACTGCGTCCTGGACGCTCGGCTTCTTTGGCGCCGCATCGCCCGACTCGTAGTCGAGCGGGAGCTGCCAGTCAACGACCTTGGACCGGCGCCGCGCCTTCAGTGAGAGCGGCGTCGGCGGTGCACCGGACCCAGTGCGACTGGTGGTCGTTGGGATCACGTGCGTCTTGACGCGCAAGAGCAACGACGTCGCACTCTGCTGGCGCTGCTGCTCTTGCTGCTGCGACACCCACGCAGCAGCCATACGCTCGTCGACCTTCATGCTCGTCACCGCGTCGGCTTCGCGGCGGTCCGTCGCGATCACAAACACAGTCTCGTCGCCGCTACAGGTGTACGAGTCGCCAGGGTTGAGCAGGATCTTGCCGCTCGCACTCGACGCAATGGCGAAGACGATCACGCCAGCGCACGTCGAGTACACGCGCGACGCGACTTCCGAGAACGTCTTACCAAAGAGCGCGCTTGACGGCGGCAGCGCGACGGAGTACACTTCGTGGCTCGCACCACGCAAGTACCGCGCTTCCCAGTCGTCGTGACTGGCTGCTGCATCAGCACTGAGCTGCGCGCTATTGAAGCTCGACGTCGACGTGAGGTTGTACATGAACGTCGAGAAGCCAGGGCAGACGCAGTTCTGGCCCAAGAGCGAGTGCATGACCTCGGAGAAGTACAGGACGTTCTTCACGTCGAGGTCGTCCATGAGATGGCGGTTGCTCGAGAGGTGGAGCTGTGCGTGGATGCGCGCGCGAGGCGCCAAGCGCTTCGCGGCCATGACGCGCAAGAGCGTGCGGTGGTCGCTTGCGAGGTGGTCCTCTTGCCCGCACCGGCGCGAGAGAATGAAGATCGCATCTGCGTGGCTGCACGCCGCGCGCTGCGCGTCGTCGACGTCGAGGATCGAGCCTTGGATGAAGCTCGTGCGCTTCTCAAAGAACGGGTCCATGAGCAGTGCGACCATCGACGCCGACGGCTCGTCTTCGCTCAAGACGACGACGTTCAAGTCGACCATGTCGTGGTCGTCGTGGAAGACTTCGCCAAAGAAGTGGTCAATGCGCGACGGCGTGAGGTCGCCGCAGAGCACAATGTGCTTGGTCGAGCGCGACGGCTTGAACGCCGTGAGCTCGTACTGCGTGAACGCTTTCCCGAGGTCGAGCACGCGCGCGACTTGGTACGGCACGATCAAGATGAGGACGATCACGAGGACGCCGACAAAGACCTTGGCGAGGACGTTGTCTGCGGGCGGCGTCTGGATCGTCACGAAGACGAGGATCGAGTTGAAGAACGCGTTGAAGAACGTCCAGTCGCCAGTGGCGCTCGCCGCGCTGTCGCCACCCGACGTCTCGGCGATCTGGATGATCCCAGCCGCGCCAGCGATGATCAACGCGATCTGGATGTAGCACAGCAGCGCGAACTGCCGCACCGGCGAGAGGAAGCCGTGGCAACGGCTCAAGACTGCGCGGAGCTCCAAGTAGCACTTGACGAACCGCAGCGGGTACAGGAAGCGCCAGTACGAGTCGTCGTACCAGAGCGTACTAGCGACACAGGACGGCGCAGCACACGCGAACAAGTGTGCGGGCGTGAGACGGTGAGTGAGTCGTCAGCGAGTGTCCTAGTGCGAGAGAGAGAGAGAGAGAGAGAGAGAGCAAGGACGAGCGCGACTCAACTGGTACGTGAGCAGGAGCGAGACCGGGAGGACTGGGAGAATGACGACGAGACTCACGAGCCCGTGGAACGACAGGACAAAGTCGAGGCGGTGGTCCGAGAGGTAGACGCCGCGGAAGAGGTAGTCGACTGCAAAGAGCGACGCGCAGAGCAGCTCTGTGACCCAGAGCCACAGCGGGAGCTGATGGAGCAAGAGCCGCAGTGGCGTTGGTGAGGCGAGTGCGCGCGCGCTCTAAGCGCAGCAGAGGCAGTCAGCAGTCGTACCGTGTTCACTGGGATGTACGTGTTTGCGATGTACGCAGCGACGTAGACGAGCGACACGAGCGCAAAGCAGACGTCGACGCCAACGCCAAACGTGCTGTGGTCGAGGAAGCTGGCGAGTGAACACGCAGAGGGTGAACAAAGGAACCAAGCAAGAGGGTGAGCAAAGGAACCAAGCAAGCGCGTGTGTGCGCGGGCTACAGAGTGTGGACAAAGCGTACCGACTGATGCGATCGCGATTGCGAAAGCCCCAGAAGCTGCCGCGGAGGAAGTGGATGCTCGTACTCATTGTCGCTGACTCGGGCTCTAGCGGCGCATGCGATCAATCGACGAGAGGCAAGTAAGTGAGTGAGTGCAGCGCGCGGTGCTGTTGTGTTGGCCCACAGATCGCACCGTAGGCGTCATCTTGGAGCGGTTGGTGGCCGTGGCTCCCATGCACCTGCTGCTTGAGCCGCTTGACCTGTTGATCGATAGTCAACGATGCACCCCAAGCGCGTCAGTTCGCCAGCTATCGCATGGTGCGAGTACATGAGCATGTGGCGGACGCACGGGCGAGATGCTGCCGTAGTGCGTCGCCACCGCTTGAGCTCCATCGCTGATGTGCTGCTGCTCCATTGCGACTCGACTGGTGCTGGCTGGTGCTGGTGCTGGTGCTGCTGGATGAGCAGGTCGTTGGATCTTGCGAAAGGGTGCGTCCCGAATTGCTTGATGCTGTTGCACACGGGACACCATGCGTGCTGTGGTGGACCACACACTGGTGTGGCGCACACGAATGAACGAATGATCCCAATCCATAGAAACCGGCAGCGCGCATACTGAAGTCAAGTCGATGTGCAGTTGCGCCGACGCACTTGCGTTCAGTATGCAGACGTCGGTCCGAAATTAGACACCTGCGTGCTGAACTTTTGCAGGAGTGTCGTTCGTCCTGTTGTTGTTGCCTCTGGCTGCATCTGCTGCGGCCGGAGCATCTGCTGGTGAACGACGAGCAAGCAGCGCGTGACTGCCGGTCTCACGTGGCCGCGTGTGTGTGTGAGAGAGCGAGAGAGACGGCCCAGTGGCGCGCAGACTCGATCTTCCTCGCAGTGACCGCTCGACTAGCGCTCGCAGCTGCCCACACGACGCGCGCGCTCGCTCGTGGATGACTCGCACGCACCGACGACAGGCTCGCGTCATTTGACAGCGCGACCTACACATACTTAGTGCACCGCACGCACGCACGCATCGAGACGCAAGCCGCTGCGGCATGACCGACGATGGCATGGGCGGCGCGTCGATGGAGATCTTCCTCGCGCTCCTCGCACTCGTCATGCTCCTGCTGCTCATCGGCGGCCTCTACCTCCTGCGCGACCGCGCGCGCGGGAGCTCGGACCAGATGTCGCGCTCGTTTCTCGCTCGGTACGTGCGTGTGTGTGTGTGGCGCCTCCTGCGCTCCTGCGTGGCCATGCGCATGGCTCACACACCTGTGGGTCTGTTCGTCCAACCCACAGGATCCTGCTCGCCGAGTCCGAGACCATGACCCGCCTCGACCTCGAGCGAAACATTGAGAGCGACGAGCGCTGGAAGTGCCTCGTGTGCGAGTTCAGCAACGCGCTCGAGAAGCGCTCGTGCGTGCTCTGCGGCACGAAGCGCAACGACGTGCGCCGTGGCTCGGGCGGCAATGCCAGCAGCAGTGCCAACGGTCTTGCAGCAACAGGAACGCCGCCGATGGAGGCAGCGACAGAAGAAGTGCGCATCAAGCGCTCGCAGCGGCTCTCGCAGCAGCCGTCGCTCCAGAACTTGCGTCTGAGTACGCTCAACCCGCGCCAGCGCTACGCTCGCAAGCGCAAGGAGTGGGTCCGGCGCATTGGCGCCGACGGCACAGCGTACTGGACGCGACAGGACCTCGTGCTTCCGACGACTAGCAGCAGCAACTCTGTCGCGCCGGTCGGAACTACGACGCACGCGTTCAGCAGCACAGGCGCGTCATCGCTGTCGTCCACAGGTTCGTTCGACTCGGGCTCCCAGTCGGAGCGACCGTCGTCCGGCTACGTGACGTACCTCGTCCGGTCGTCGGTCCACAGCGAAGGTCGCTTAACGTTCGCCGAGTCGACGCAAGCCGACGCCGCGACGACGATCGGCGGCTACAAGATCCGCGCGGAAGAGCTCGCGCTCATCGACCGCGTCTGTCAGCTCCCGTTCCCTCGCAAGTTTGCGTGGTTCCTCGAGCGCATGGGGAACTTGCTCAAGGGCTGGGAAGACGGTCGGATCAAGCTGAGCGTCCATCGCGAGAACATCCTCGTCGAGTCCATGGAGCAGCTCTTGGGCATTCAGGTCGAGCACATCCACTTCCCACTCCGGATCGAGTTCATTGGCGAAGTCGGCATCGACGCCGGCGGGCTCCAGCGCGAGTGGTTCTCGATCCTCTTCGCCAAGCTCCTGGACGACAGTCTCGGGCTCTTTATGAACTGCCACCGGAACAACCAGTCAGTCGCGATCAACCCGAGCTCGATCGAGTGCACGGCGGATCACCTGCTCTACTTCCGTGGCATCGGTCGCCTCATTGGCCGAGCGCTCCTGGAAGGCCACGTGATGCAAGCGCGCCTGTGTCTTCCGATCCTCAAGCACTTGCTTGGCGTCCCGATCACGTTCTCGGACCTCCAGTACGTCGACCCCGAGGTGTACAACAGCATGAAGTGGATCCGCGAAAACGACGACGTCGAAGCCTTGGAGCTCACGTTCTGCGTCACGGAGATCCGTCACGACCGCCCAGTTGTCTTGGACCTCGTCCCTGGCGGCCGCGACATCGCCGTCACTGACGCAAACAAGCTCGAGTACCTCCACCTGAAGCTCCGGTACCTCATGCTCGATCGGTACGCCGAGCAGCTCCAAGCCCTTTCGCTCGGCCTCTTTGAAGTCGTGCCGCAGGAGAACCTCATGGTGTTTGACTACCAGGAGCTCGAGCTCGTGCTCTGCGGCTTGCCAGAGATCGACCTCGCGGACTGGCGCCGCAACACGCAAGTGGCGCCGAGCTTTGGCGACTCGCCCGTCGTTGGCTGGTTCTGGGACGTCATCGGCGACTTGAGCGAAGAAGAGCGCGCGCGGTTCCTCCAGTTCTGCACCGGGTCGTCGCGCGTCCCGGTCCAGGGCTTCAAAGGGCTCACGAGTTACGACGGCCGCATCTGTCCGTTTGCGCTCCGGCCGATCGCGCACCAGACGACGGGGTACCCCAAGGTCCACACGTGCTTCAACCGCGTCGAGCTGCCGCTGTATGCGACGAAGCGCGAGCTCGAAGACGCGCTGTACGCGATCCTTGAGATGGACTTGGCCGAGTTCAGCGAAGAGTGAGCGCGCGTGTGTCTGCGAGCGCTGGTCAAGTGGGAGGAGCAATCGTGCGAGTCCCGAGTCGACGACGCGACCGCAGAGACTGCAGCTGTCGCCACCGACCAAGAGTGCGAGAGCGAGAGCGAGCGAGAGAGGAGCGAACTGAACTAACTTATGAAATCGAGACTGCGCGCGTAAAGCAGCAGACGGAACGGTCCTGCGTGCGCCGATCGCGCCACTTGCGAGCAGCAGCCGCTGAGAATGCCCACGAACCACTGAAGCTGCACCACTATCGAGCAGGACGCGGCGCCGTAGACCAAATGATGCGTTTGTCGTGGAGCTAGGACCCAATGCATCGCCACCCAGCGCATGAGTGGGGAGCGGCAGCTAGTGGATCGGATCGTGCGATTCAGCGCCGTCGTCGCTTTCGTGCTCATCGCCATCGTCGCTCACGTCGCTCTGGTCCAAGACGCCAGGGTCGACGATGATGATGCTGTGGCGATGGCTACTCGTGAGCGACCGACTCGACGTCGCGCCGTCGCCACTTCGATGGCTCGAGCGCCGATCGCGCTGCCGCCGTTTGTCGGCTGACGCCTCGGACCCGTCCACCAAACTCGGGTCCTCGCCGCCACGTGCAGTCTCCTCTTGGACCATCGCATCCTCCTCATCGTTCGCATCGTCGTTCTCGTTCGATGACAGCCCTCGGTCCGAGTCCGGGGCGTCCTTCTCCGTGCAGTCCTTCCGGAACTTGAGGAAGCCGGTCTTTGATAGCACAAAGACCTCGTCATCATCGTTGCCGCCATTGGCATTGCCAGTAGGCTCCTCTGCTGCTGTTGTCGTCACGACTGCGCTCGCACGCGACTCGCCATACATCTCAAAGAATCGCACGAGGTCGCACGCTGGGATCCTCGACGCGCAACTTGCGAGGAAGAGCCGCAGCTCGTCCATGCTCACGTAGCCGCGTTGGTACGTGTCCACGAGCTTCCATTCGTCCGCCCAGAGCTGCTCTTGGCGCTGGCGCAGTGTGTCTTCATCTAGGACCGGCGCTGCGTCGGCGTCATTGCTGTCGTTGTTTGGACTTGTGACGCCACCGACAGTCTCGATTGGACCTCCGAGCCCCACAGCCTTGGCTGCCGATGGGTCAGTGATGGGCAGCGCGGGCACGAGCGGCGCCGCTGCCAACGACGCAAGCGACTCGAGCTGGTTTGGTTCGCCACTGTCTACTACCGCAACAGGGCCCTCGACTGCAGGCGGCACAGGCACGTGGCTATCGACGATCTTGATGAACTCTGCCGTACGCCGCAATGGTCAGTCGCTACCGCTTGTCCGTCCGTGCGCAGTGCTAGAGAGGAAAGCGCAGCGTACTTACCGTTGAGGTAGACTTCTTCGAGGTCCTGGACGTGCATGGGGTTCACGTCCAGCCCCAGCTGCGTACGCGAGCATGCAAGAGGTCGAGACACAGCAGTGTGAGCGCTTGCGCTGCGCGACGGCAGCGAGTTGATGAGGACGTACGAGTGCAAACATCCGACACGCTTGGTCCGAGGACACGGCGCCATCGTTGTCAGTGTCGAAGTAGCGAAAGATCTGCAGGCAAGAGCGCAAGTGCCACTTGTGTATTGAGCTACTCGATGGCTCTGCTCTGGAGCAAGCTGGCGTATCGTTGCGCGTGCAGGCTACTGCGTACCGTGCGCAGCTCTGCGAGTTCCGTGGCGTTCAGACGCTCGACACGCGCGTCGAACGATGTCTGGAACGACACCTGAATGAGCTCCATCGTGCCACGCGCAGCAAGCTTCCGTCTTCAGCTGCTGCTTAGAGGCGCAGCCGAGTGGCTTCGTCTGGAGATGATCGCGACGCCTCGCGACTCACGCACGACGACGCCTCATCACGTCGTGCAGTCAATCGACTCGACAAGTCGCGCACTCTCCGCGTCGCTTGCGCCACTTGCGAGCAGTCTCGCACACAGCGGCGTGTTCGCAGCGCGCACCGTGACTTGGTCAAGGAACGCCGGTGTCGTCATCCACGCCGGCAAAGAGGCAATGTTCGTGTCTTTGAGGATCACGTGCGCAAGCGCTTGACCGACTTGGAACGACGGCGGCACGGCGTCTGGGAGCGCGTCGATCGGGTTGCCCGTGAGCTCAAGCGCGACGAGCGAGTCGAGCGCAAAGACGTCGAGCGGGACGCTGCCAATCGCGTTGGCTGTGAGCACGATGCGCATCGGCGCCATGCGCAGCAGTGTCGGTGGGAACGTCTCGATGCCATTCACAAGGAGCATCACGTTCGCAAACGGTGGCCACGTCTTGTCGAGGTCGTCTGGCAAGCCGCCGAGGTTGCACTCGAGGATGAACACGTCGCGAAGGAGACGTGGGTGGTCCGCAGCGCGCAAGCCAGGCGGGAAGACACTCGTCGGATGAGCGAGCGACGGCGTGAAGTCGACAAAGAGGAGCCCGAGGTGCCGTATGTTGGGGAACCGCGCGTGCGTGAGCGCTGCAGCGTCGCTCCACTCGACGACAGTCACGTTCAGGAGGTTGAGTCCCATGAGATTCGTGAACACGCCCATGCTCTCTGGGACTGCCAGCGCTGGGCAGTTTGCGATCGTCAAGAGCTCGAGCGTCGCAGTGTTGATGCTCGCCCACGCGCGCTCGAGCTCACGTGCGCCACCACTGTCACTGCTGCTGCCTGTAGCCTCGCTTGCGTCGTTGACGACAAGACAGTCGATGACGAGCAGTGAGCATGCAATCTTGGGTGACAGCCACGGATGCACGTGCACGAGGCAGCCGGCAGTCGGTGCGTCGCGCTGCGCTTCCAAGTGCATCGCTGCGACTGCGATGCCCCAGAGCACCATCACAACGTGTCCGCACGTGCTCAAGCGCGTCTCCCACCACGCAAGTGTCCGCTGCTCGCGCGCAGTAGCGAGTGTCAGGACTGAGAGCTTGGCCCTGGGTGGCGCTGGCACCACTGCTGCGTGCGGCGCAGTGTCTTGACTGCTGCTGCGCGCCTCGCCGTCGCTCGATGCGAGGATCTTGAGGTCGTCGAGGCACATGAGCAGGCTGGCGCTAAACGCGAACTGCGCGGCGCAGTCGGTCCACGACTGGATCAACAGCATGCGGAGCTCGTTCACCATGTTCACGTACCACGCGTCGCTGTTCCAGAACTCGTCGCGGAAGTCGCGCGTGCGCAGGTCGTACGCTTGGACGTACGGGATCGCAAGGACTGTCGGGATCCCAACGGTTGCGATAAAGTCGAGGACGACGTCGACCAAGAGGCACATGCGCAGTGCGCGGCGGCGATGGTGCTGGCGATACACGACCTCTGTGAGCACCGGTGTGGTCCAGCAGTTGAGCGTAATGAGCGTGACGTAGAGCTCGTTGAGCCACTTGCGCGGCACGAGGCGACTCATCTTGTACGCTTGGTACGACTGCAGTGCGATCTCGCTGATCTCGCGCACGAGGAAGAGCACAGGGAAGTAGCTCTGGTCGACGCCAAACACGCCGCTGGGGCCAAACCAAGTGCGCCAGAGCGCTCGCAGTCGCACGCCCCATGTCTTGGCCGAGATTGAGACGGAAGCGATGCGCGAGAGCGACTGGAGCGACACTGCACGGCGGGGTTGCCGCTGCGTCTTGCGCAAGAACGCTTCGTGAGTGAACACGAGGCGGCGGAACCAGAGCGCGTAGAGCAGCATCTCGAGCAGCAAGAGCGTGTGGCATGTTGAACAGAGCGCATAGAGCGCAACGAGCACTGGGTAGTGCTTTGGGTCGATCGTCAGCCCAAACGCGCGCATGTTGATTGCGACGATCGTCGACGGCAGGACGTTGTACAGGTGGGCACACGCAGCGTAGTAGATCGCGCAGAGCAAGTGCACGAGCACAGTCACGACCCAGAGTAGCCACTGCCACGCAGCGCGGGCTCTCGGTCGCGCAGGCACTGCTACAGGCTGAGGCGCGCGATCGATGCCATTGTCGGTCGGTCCGACCAACGCCGTTAACGAGCGGACCTTGCGTTGCGGGACACGGAGGCCTTCGCGAACGTCGCGCGGCGCGACGTGCGGAGCGATCTCGACCATTGCGCGCAACCTGTCAGTTCGCTTAGTGCGCTGCGAAGTGACGTTGCATGCGCTTGTTGGCGTTGATCAAAGCGCTGTGCGCAAGTGCAAGAATAGCAGCAAACACGAGCCATTTTCTGGCTGGGTCTCGCACACGCACGCACGCGCACGGGCGGTGTGATCACAGAGAGCACGTCGTGATCAACGCCTTCAGGCGTCTGTACGGCTGCACGCGCGCCGTGGTGGGCCTTGATGCTCGTGCTGTGCTGCATGTGCACGCATCGCCGACGACGCTTGGTCGAATCGCAGGTGACGCAAACACGACCGTTTGACAAGCAAGTGTCTTTTCTCTTGGTTGTTGAAATTTGCAAAAACAGGCGTGTCATCTCACATAAATCGGAAAATGACGTAATATATATGTTTATTATACACAAAATAGTACAGTGTCTGGGAGCGCTAGCCACTGGCAGACCGCTGACTGACTCGGACTACATAGCACTTCGACTGCGCCTCGCCACCACGCACACTCGCCACAAGAACGCGTGAGCAAAGCGACAAAGCGAGCAAGTGTCGTTGCCGCCGCCACGGCAGTGAGCGACTTGCGAAAGACTGAGCTGCCCAGAGGAGACTGCGCGCGTGAAGATGACGGCCCCGCCTGTGCAAGCGCTGCTGCTCGACATGGACGGCGTCATGGCCGAGGTCTCGCTCTCGTACCGCAACGCGATCGTCGAGACCGCCAAGCACTTTGGCGCAACAATCACGCTCGACGAGATCGAGCAGCTCAAGCTCGCGGGCAATGCGAACAACGACTGGGAGCTCACGCACCGCATTGTCAAGAGCAAAGTGCCGTCGCTCGAAGCGACGCTGACGCTCGCACAGGTCACGCAGGTGTTTGAAGACATCTACCAAGGCGTGCCTGGCAAGCCGGGACTGTGCGAGCTCGAGACGCTCCTGACGCCCAAGGGCTTGCTTGAAGAGCTCCACCGGCGCTTGCCGAATGGCATGGCTGTTGTCACTGGCCGTCCGCGCAAGGACTGCGACAAGTTCCTCGTTGCGCACGGGTATGTCGTAGCCTTGGACTAGGACGCTTGCTCTTGCTGCTGCTGCGGCTTCTGCGCATCGGCGTGAGCTCACGCGATATCCTTGCTCTCGCCTCAATCTCAACTGTGCGTTCGTAGCCTGAAGGACCTCTTCAAAGCGCAGATCTGCATGGAAGACTGTCCGCCAAAGCCGTCGCCAGAGCCTGTGCGCCTTGCACTCAAAGCGCTCGGTGTCGACGCACAGCACGCCGCAATGGTCGGCGACACGGTCGACGACGTCGCTGCAGGCGCTGCCGCTGGCACCCAGGCGTACGGTGTGCTCACACCGCAGGTGTACGCCAAGTGGGTGATTGAGCTCACGCCGCCGCCAGTGGTCCAAGCGCTCCGGGATGCCGGCGCGTCGCTGATCCTCGATCCAGGGCTCACAAAGCTCTTGGACGTCGTGCCGCTTCCGAGCGCCCGTGCAGCGCCAGTTGCCGCCGCCGCCGCCGTTGATGGGCTCCGCCACGCGCAGATCTCGCGCGTGACCAAGGAGACGTCAATCGACGTCAAGCTCACGCTCGACGGCTCGGGCAAGTCGACGATCAGCTCGGGCATTGGCTTCCTCGATCACATGCTCACGGCGCTTGCGAAGCACAGTCGCTTCGACCTCGAGCTCACGTGCAAGGGCGACACGTGGATCGACGACCATCACACGACCGAGGACTGCGCCTTGACGCTCGGCGAGGCGTTTGACAAAGCACTCGGGAACCGCGCCGGCATTGCGCGCTTTGGCTCCGCGTGCGTGCCGCTCGATGAGGCGCTCGCGCGTGCGATCGTCGACATCTCGAGCCGCGCGCACAGTGAGATCGACTTGGCGCTCGTGCGTCCGATGGTCGGCGACCTCTCGTGCGAGATGATCACGCACTTCTTCGAGTCGTTCGCCAGTGCTGCGCGCTTGACGCTCCACGTTGACGTGCTGCGCGGCCGGAACGACCACCACCGCGCGGAAGCGTCGTTCAAAGCGCTCGCGGTCGCACTGCGCACAGCTGTTGCGCGCGACGCGAGCGCAGGCATTCCGAGCACAAAGGGCGTGCTTGCATAGAGAGCAACAGGAGGCAAGTGAGCTGGTCGTACTGCGCACGTCAATGCATGGAAGCTGTTGCTGCCATTGTGTCGTCATGAGCAAAGCATTTCGTTTGCATTCTGCTGCCTGCTGGCAGGCTGGTTGGCAGCTCGTGTGGGACTGACAGACGCTGCGCTGCGTGGCGTCTCGATGCATCACGCGCATGGGCGTCCATGAGCAGCACCACCGCGACGAGGAGGATTTGGCATCAACGGAAGAGCGCAAGAGGCATGGTCGCGACTTTCGAGCACTCTCCTGTCAACAATTGTCGATCTCATGTGAACCTACAGCATACACAGATCAAATGCGGCATTGCAAACTGTTCTCCAATTTGACCTTGATCCATGTGTGCAAATGGCTGTTTGAGAACGATCGATCGTTTGATGCGCATCAAGCCGGAAAGGTGCACATCAGTCGACAATTGCGGGCGGCTGGAATCAAGGCACCGCGGCTGTCGACAATTGCACCGCGCGCTGGCGAGCAGCTGGGTCGCGTCCATAGCGTTCAGTAGCTGTCGAGCCCCACTCATTTCGACTGCCTGTCGGTCTCGCACAGCCGGTGGTGCACACACACCGCTCGCTCGACAGCCTCTTCGCCATTCTCGGATCCGCATCCCCGCACTCAAGTCGACGACTGCCTCCCTCCCCGCCTCACGCCTCCCACACTCTCCGAGATGGTCCACATCAGCTCTGCTCTTGCTGTCGCCGCTGTTGCGACTGCCACACTCGTCTCAGCGCACGAAGGTCACGCCGAGTCGGGCTCGAACTCGTCTGCTGGTCACGCTGAAGCCGGCGCGTGCGCAGCGAACGTGAGCACGAGCGTGATCGCCGTCATGGAGAACGTGACGTTCTTCAACACGTGCGCCAAGGGCTCGACGTTCAAGTTCGCGACGCTTCTCGACGCGCTGAAGCTCCCAGCGACCGACTTTTTCCAGTTCTGCAACTCGTCTGCTTGCCTCGGGCCGCTGCACACGGTCATGCACGACGCGCCGCTCACGTGCCTCATCACGTACAAGGGCAAGGCGCAGAACCTCACGGGCGAGATCACGGAGCTCCACGACAAGTGCCATGAAGTCAAGGACGCAGCGAAGGCCAAGGCGGCAGGCACGACCAAGAACGCGAGCAGCAGCGGCAACAGCTCTGCATCGAACACTGCGGTTACGACGCCAGCGCCGACCACGAGCGCTGCGACGTCTGTGAGCAGCAAGACGCTCGCGATTGCGATCGCAGGCTGTGCGACCATCGCGTCGTTCCTGTTCTAAGCTAATCGAGTGTGGGATTGATTGATCAAGAGCGAGCATTATGCGCTGCTGCAGTGCGCAGCAAGATCCTCGGCAGTGCCTGGTCAGTCCGTCAGTCAGTTGATTTTGAACATGTAGCTGTGTGTCAATAGAAGATGAATCGGTCTGGCAACTCTTGTTCGGGCGACAAGCTGCTCTGGTGCAAGACTGTCGAGCTGTCGAGCTATGTCTCGACGCTGCAGCGCAGCTCTCCTGCCGAGCTGACCTGGGCACATGGCTACACTGAAATTCACGAATCAATTCGTAATGTTTAGGATTCTGTCAACTGCGCAAATCGCGACAGAAAATTTACGACAAATGTGCGGTGAGCCTGCGCTGCGCAAGACGGCGCTTGCTGCTGCTCAAGCGCGACGACCGTCCGCTGTACCACCACGCGCACACATGGGCGAGACGCGTGCGGTGCACGACGTGCCGGTGCCTTGTCATCCTGGCTCGCTTTTACAGCACCGTCGTACACTCCCGATGATAGCGATCACGCATTACATTGCTAAATAGGGGGACAGTACATACATAAACGACTACAGGTACATGACCAGGTCGTCTGCGTCAGGAACGAGTGGCGCGTGGTGGAGCCCGCTGCTGCTGCTGCTGTTGAACGCGAACGCAGATGTTGCGCTCAGCGGCTCAACGATGCCGTGGCAGTCGCTCGCGGCCGCAGCGCCGCCCTCCGGCACGAACAGACAGTCGAGCAGCTCGAGGATCTCGTAGTCCAGCGCCTTGTTCGCTGGCACAGGCGACTGCGCAGGCGAGATGTTTGGTGTGAACTGACGCAGTGGCGAGCCTGGGACGTTGGTCGTGTGGTTCGAGCTCGTCGCCAAGTGCTCGTCCGCGCTCATCGCCACACTCGCGCTGCAGATGATGCGGTCAGGCAAGAGCTTGCTCCGCGCTTTCGCGGCAGCAGGGGGCGTCTTTGTCGAGGCAGCTGCTGCTGGCGCTTTCGCGACCACGAGCGTCGGGTGCTGCGTCTTCATGTGGCGCGTGAGGTTGCCAGCGGTGCTAAACGTCTTGGAGCAGTCCGCGACGCCGCACGTGTGCGTGGTCGAACCCATGTGCACTTTCAAGTGGCGAATGAGCTTCTCTTTCTTCGTGAACACGCGCGTGCACGCTGTGACTGGGCACTTGAGTTTGCTCAGAGTGTGCAAGCGCTTGTGGCGCGCGAGGTTCCCAGACGTGCTAAAGCGCTTGCCACAGCTCGCGATCGGACACGCATGCGGCTTCTCGCCCGTGTGCGTCTTCATGTGCTCGTGGAGTGTGAACTTGCGGTGGAAGCGGCCGCCACAGTCTGGCACCGGGCAGCTGTACGGTCGGTCGAGGCGCTGGAGGAGCTCGTGGCTGGCAGGCGCTGCTGCAGCAGCACGTGCATCATCGGCCGTGCTGGTGCTGCCGTTTGCCATGCGCGCGGCGGCGCCTGGCGCCATGAGCGACGACGTCATGGCAAAGAGGTACTGCAGGTCGCGCGGGTACGCGTCGTCGCTGAACATCGCGCGTCGTGTCGGAGCGTCGTCGCGGTGCGCGTCGTCGTGTGGTGGAGCGCGCGAATGGCAAAGTGATCACCTCGCGCCAGCGCGCCTGCTGGTCGTGGTCATGAGCGGCGCAATGGCTTTGGCGCGTGATTTGAGGTTTGTATGCGAGCTCTTCGCAGGCTGCTCTTTCCCACGCGTTGTCACGCACGCAAGATGTGATTGCGCTCGCATAGTGCAATGCGAAGGCAAAGCGCTGGACTCCATTGTTTGGGATCGCGGAAGAGACGGAACAAGGGGGATGGGGTTCAAACATGACTTTTGAGACTCATCAAATGGTCATATTTCAGGAAAACTGGGCAATCCTCGTCTCGAGACGCTCCAGTCTCGCGTGCGCACGTGGATCAAGAGCAGTGCTGGAGGACGCAGTACGCCGTCGGCGTACAGCACTGCTGCGGCGCAGTGTCCTAGCGGCAGCAGCAGCGCCACACACACTTACACTGTACGAGGTCGTGCAAACAAGCGAGCGGTCCTGCGACACACGCACTACACCCTTTTGTCAAACTGGTGAGATTTTACTGGGATAGTCGAAATGTGAGGAAAGAGTCCAGCTGACCTTGCGTTTCTCCTCGTCAGGTGTAGCCACTGTAGTAGTACTTGTGGTTCTTGAGGCGTTGTGATTGGACACACCAACAACAACAACCCTGCTTGGGCGACGGTCGTGCAGTGCCGGTGCGAGCGCATGGTGTGCGCTTGCTCGTGCGGCGGCGGCATGTTTGTGCGTGCGTTGGCCGCAACGGCGCTGACGAGCGCAGTGTGTCAATGCGTGTGTCAATGCGTGTGTCAATGCGTGTGTCAGACTGGAATCCGGTTGCGACGACGTGCCAGAGCGCCAGCTCAAAATCTCCAGACGAACCGGCCATCCTGCCATGCCGCCGCTTGCTCGATCGCGAGACAACCTAGCTCCATTCGAGGGACTCAGAAAAGCAGAGAGCGCGAGCGCTGTCTAGCTCCGACTACGCGCTCAAACTCTTTTACACGCCTGCTTCTCACCACATGGTCATTTGGTAGGACGACGACAATCGCGGCTGCAAAGCAACGCGGCGCGGCGCTTGAACAGGACTCGAACTTCAACGCGCTCGGGACGCAATCACACCGGAAGCGGCCTCGTGGTCTCGCGAGCGCGAGAACACCGAATGCCTGCCGCCTGCTCATGACGCATGTGGTGCCCTATGCCTGTTTTGGCGCGCTCGCTGGCACCGCCGAGACCAGCTCTTTTGCGTCTCGCACGCTGAGTGCGCGCTCTTTGATCGATCACGGATGGATGGATAGTCATGCGAGTGCGGTTTCGTCACAGAAGCGAGAAACTGGATTGGCCTCGTGTATCTCGGGCGTGACGTGCTGGTGGATCTCTCGGTCTCTATCTGCCGATATCAAGAGCCTCCGACATGCGCGAACACACCAGCGTGACCCCATATCGTGTCGAGGTCGGCGCGCGCAAGCTCGTCATGTGCAGCCTCTCTCTTTGGCTGCGGTCGCAGACACTGGATACCAGTCCCAACGGCTCTCGCATTGCTACCGCGAGCAGCAGCGCTCCACAGCTTCGCCTTTGTTCGCCAACCTCGAGTGCCAAAGCTAGCAGAGCGAGTGCACCGATGCGTCGTTCTCGAGGAGGGCTCGGCACCGGACAATCGACACCCACGCATCACAGCAACGTCGTCCTTGACTGGAAGAACTCGCGTTCGCGCTGGTATGTTGAAGCGGAGTCACAGGATGATGACAAAGGAGTCGCCAAGACTGCTCGACGCGATCAGCTCTCGCTTGCGTTTCGGTCGATGCACGAGCGCTGGCGCACTTGTCAAATCCTGGTCAAGACAACGCTCGGATGATAAGGAACGAGATCTGCTGCTGCTGTCGTCGTTGGAGGGAGGGCGGAACGAAGCTCTGACACCAGAGCTCTTGCCTTGCTTGCTTCACACACGTGCAATGCTTGATCCAAGCTGCTCTGTGGCGCTGGCTGTGCTTGAGCCAAGAGCAAGGGACAAAGCACGCACGCACGCATTGGCGCTTGCGAGTCCATGTCCGTGTCCTCCTCTTTGCGTTGAGCAGCGCCGCTGAGCATGCAAGTGATTTCGAGTTGCTGCTCTGCTCTGGTGCGACTGGCAAGAGCTCGTGTATTTCCGAATTCGCACTTATTCGAGTGCATCAATTGGCGTGTCCCACATAGCATAAATTCAGACAGAAAACGCAGAGAGCGGGTTTCGGGTTCGCGTGTGTGCGTGACAAAATCAAGGGAGCACTTGCAACGTCGCGCGGTTGTGAGCAGCAGCTGGCTGGCATCAAGCTTTGGCGCTCGGGTGTTCCTGCAAAGCCCCCGCTCACGACTTCGCACGCGCGACGACCGCCATCGCTGTGTCGGCGCGCGCTCGCTCACTCGCTCGACGACCGACTCCAACCTCTCTCTCTCTCTCTCTCTGCGTCTTCTTGCTGCGCTCTGTGGTGCGTTGCGCGCTCCTGCTGCTTGTGCCTGCGAGTCTCTCGATGCGAAGAGCTCACGGATGTGCTTGTCTGTGCGTCGGTGTCTTGGCGATGAAGAACGACTGCGCGCTCGCGATTGATATCAGCTGCTTGTACACACACCTGCAGCGATGGTGCATCCAACGACACTCGCAGTTGCAGCTGCGCTACTCGCCGCGAGCGCTCATGGCGTTGAGTACGCGACCAAGTCGGGCATCCGCACGTGGGTCGACCCAGCGACGCCGAGCAGCCGGCAGGTGTACACGAGCACGCGCGGCGATCAGTGGGAGCTCGTCATGAGCGACGAGTTCAACACGCCTGACCGGTCGTTCAAAGCGGGCGACGACCACATGTGGACGTCGATCAACAAGCCCGACGGCGTGAACGCCGCGCTCGAGATCTACTCGCACAACATGACGTCGACCGAGTGCGAGGGCAACCAATGCTACTTCTACATCAAAGCCATGGAAGAGACGACGACACTCAAGCTCTGGAACGACTACAAGAACCCGCCGGGGTACCAGACCACGACGTTTGTACGTACACACTTGGCGCTTGAGCGTCGTCAAGCAAACGAAGTGGCATCTAACAGTGTGGATGTCTGTGTGTCTTCTGTCGCAGTACTATCGCGCTGGCATGGTCCAGTCGTGGAACAAGTTCTGCTTCCAGGGCGGGATGATCGAAGTCGCGGCGCAGCTCCCAGGTGCGGTGTCCTCGGCGTCTGGGAACCCGGACTTGGCAGCAGGCGCGAGTGGCCGCGCTGCGACGGCCAAGTACTACCCGACGTGGCCCGGCATCTGGATGATGGGGAACCTCGGTCGCGCGATCTTCAGTGCGTCGACGAACCGCATGTGGCCGTTCTCGTACAACGAGTGCAACGACAAGGTCTTTGCTTCGTCGAACCAGCGCATCAGCGCCTGCGATGCGAACCCAGGACACGGCATGAACCCGAACCAAGGACGCGGTGCGCCAGAGATCGACATCCTCGAAGGCGCTGGCACGGACGTGTCGTCGTCGATCCAGCTCGGTCCTGGCATGCCGACGGACTTTCGCATCCTCCCGCCGGAAGCGCCAGACACGTACGCCTGTGTCTACGAAGGCTCGTGCAAGACACCCGGCGCGAATGCGCCAGACCTTCCGCCAGCGTACTACAACGCCAAGCGTGGGCACAAGTCGTGGTACCAGGGCATGCGGTACGCGGCGAACAACTTCTGCGCGTCGAACAGCAAGTACAAGCAGAGCTACGCGACCGTGAAGGCGAACATGGACGCTGGGATCGCTGAGAACGCGTGTACCGTGACGAACTGCCCTGGCTCCAAGGACGCAAACGCTGACGTGTCGCCGATTGACGGCTCGACAACCGACTACTGGGGCATCAACTCGAACGGGACGTGCTACCCAAAGATGAACGGCTACACCGGCGCGTACCTCTGCAGTCCTGGGAATCCGAACAAGCAGTGCGAGAAGACGGACGTGCCACCGAATGCAAAGGTGAACGTGTTTGCGTACCAAATGGACGCGATCTCGTCCAACTGGCCGATCCACATGGCCGCGTACACGGACTTCCTCGTCTACCAGCTCGAGTGGGTCACTGGCCCGAACGGGTACGTCCGGTGGATGCTCGCGGGCCAGCCGCTGTTTGAGATCCCCGCGAGTGCCATCGTCAACCCGCCGCAGGACGGTGCGAAGAGCAACCCTGTGAAAGTCATGATCGAAGAGCCGATGTACATGATCTTCAACGTCGCGCTCTCGAGTACGTGGGGCACGACACCACCGAACGCTGGCAAAGCTTGCCGCGGCGACGGCA
>JAASFT010000292.1:0-24772 GCA_023333885.1 Globisporangium parvum
TAGTGCTCCAGAACCTCTTCCGCGCCGGCCTCGACCGCGCCTACGCTGCATTAGTCTCCATTCTGCCCAAGACGAGCACCATGGCCCCTGCCACGTCCACGCCGCACCAGCGCAACATCGACGAGATCAACCGCCTCGACGGCTTCGACGTCATCATCGTGTGCACGTCCACACCGCACCAGGCAGCGTACTGGCAAGACCGCCTCATGGCCACGCGCGGCTCGATCTCGCCAGGCAGCGCAAAGGTCATCGCCGTGCACGAAGACTGGCGCGGCGGCGCTGGCAACGGCCTCGGCACGCTCTACGCGTACACCAAGGCCGTGCGCGCGGGCAAGGAGCTCTACAACATCGACCTCCCGGCGCTCCTCGCCGCGGGCTCGATCAGCGTTGCGCTGTACCACACTGCTGGCAAGGGCACGCGCCTCGCCCCGCTCCCCGGCAGCGAGAACAACAACAAGTCGGGCGTGAAGCTCCCTGCGATGGTCAAGGTGAACGACCTCTTCGTGCCCATGACGATCCTCGAGGCCGTCGTGAAGCAGACGGGCGTGTACGCGTCGAGCCGTCGCGGCCGCCTCTCTGTGTTCTGGGGCGACCAGGTCTTCATCCCGTCGGCGGACGTGAAGTACGAGGCGAAGCACCACATCGACATCCTCGCTGCACTCGCGCCGATGCCGACTGAGCAGGAGTGGGCCGAGAAGGGCCTCGAGAAGTACGGCCTCATTGCCGTGAACCAACAAGACGACGCCGCGCAAGTGGACAAGGTCACGCACGAGACTGCGATCCGGCTGCTGGCGTCGTTCGGCGAGATGAAGTCGGTCGGCACGAGCCTCGGGTCGTTCAGCGTCGACGCCGACATGCTCGCGGCGCTCCTGAACGAGTTCGCGAAGGAGCTCGCGGCGAAGGAGGGCAAGTTCGACAGCGACCCGCACTTCTGGATGCCGCTCACGCTCGAGCAGGCCGCGTACACGGAGGTGATGGCGCAAAAGGGCGTCGACGTCGCAGTGTCGGCGAGCCACTACGCGCGCATGCAGGCGATGATGACGACGTTCAAGGCCACGCGCAAGCACCAGCGCGCGCTCTTTGGGTGCGTCGACGTCGGCAGCGACGTCTACTGGTGGGACTACGGCCAGCTCAAGCTGTACCTGAAGAACAACCGCCTCGTGACGGAGGTGGGCGTCGAAGCCGACTGCCTCCGGTCGTTCCTCGGGATCCAGGACAGCCTCGCGCACAGCAACATTGGCGACGCGGTCTCGATCACGTCGGCCACGGTGCTCAACTGCGAGTTCGCGCACGGCGCCGTGTCGCACAGCGTCCTGAGCGGCGTGTGCGCGCGCGAAGTGACCGCCGAGGGCTCGATCCTGATCAACGTCACGGCGCACTCGATCTCGGCGCCGCACTGCGTCGTGTACAACGTCACGTCGGACGACGCCGAGGGCTTGATCCTCGAGGAAGGCGCCGTGCTCGTCGGCGTGCTCCTGCCGAGCGGCGAGAAGGTCGTGATGCGCTCGAACCTCGAGACGTGCGGCGGCGAGGCGTGGAAGACGATCCTCGAGCAGAACGAGCACTCGTTCGAGAGCATCTACGAGCTCAACGCGCACGCGAACGTCGCGCAGCTCGAGAAGCTCATCCAGACCGAGCACCTCAAGATGCGCGAGGTCGTACTAGCGTAGACACACACTTGCAGGCGCTGCATAGATCCTATACACTTGCTGTTCGAATGTGGTTCGTCGCTCCCTCGCATTCGTCACTATCGCATTTTCGCTCTTTGATTCGCAACCAACAAGCAGCCATGGCGGCGACCTCAGCGTCGTCCATGGCGCTCCAGGCGCTCGCAGTCGTCAGCGCGGCGATTGCGCTGCAGCAGTACAGTCGCGTGCGCGCACAGCGCGTCGCAGCAGCGCAGCACAAGAAGCAGCAAGCAGCGACAGCTCAGGCCGCAGCGGAGGACAAGAGCGGCAGCGCCGAGGCGTTTGTCGTCGAGATCGAGTACTGCACGGGCTGTCGGTGGATGCTGCGCGCGGCGTGGCTCGGTCAGGAGCTCCTCACGACGTTCCAGAACGACCTGCGCTCGGTCAAGCTCACGCCCAACTCGCACCAAGGCGGCGTGTTCCAAGTCTACGTCTACGACGAGAACAGCAGCGAGTGCGAGAAGGAGCTGCTCTGGTCGCGCAAGGCCGTTGGGCGGTTCCCCGAGTCGAAGGAGCTCAAGCAGATCGTGCGCGACTTCATCAGCCCAGACAAAGGGCTCGGACACTCGGACAAGAAGTAGAGCGACCTCGCTGGAGCCGTCGCGTCCTAGACACGGAACAAAGCGTCTAGTGATTGATCGATGGAATGGCTGCGCATGTGCGTCGCAGTGTGTCACTTGGAACTCTGTCTTCTAGCGGCAATGATGATGTCAGAGTTCGTGCTCGTGAGCGGCGGCGGCGACGTGAGCATGTTCGACGAGCTGGTGGGCGACAGCGCTGGGAACACGACCTTTGGGCTAGCGCCACCATGGAACGAGGCGGAGCGTCGTGAGCTCAGAGAAGTTGCCCGCGTGGCAGTAGGTAGGCAAGAGCGAGAGCAAGAGCGCACCGCGCGAAGATCTGCCGCAGGCTCTTGCCAACTGACACGACGCCAGCCAAGCCCGTGTACGTCGATCGCCGGCCGTCCTGGTCCGTCACGCACTGCATCGCTGATGTCTGGAAGTCTCGCCACGCCCACGGATGCGCCTGCGGGTGTACGAAACGAGAGAGACGTCAGTCCGTTGCATCGCTTCCGCAAAGCCGAGCAGCAGCACCAGCTCATACGCGGATCTGAGGCGTTCCGTAGCGCTGGTTCGGGTCCTTGTCCAGGATCTATGCCACCCGCAACAACAGCGCGAGCCAGAGCCAAGCGTGAGTCCCTCTCGTTCGTTCACACCGACTGCGCCATACGAAGAGGGCGTACGTGCTGCAAGAGGTCGATGAGCTCTTTCTTCACGACGCGGTCGCCAACGCGCTCTGGAAACGGAATCGAATCGTTCTAACAATCGCACAGAGGCACATCGCGTCAGTCCTCGCTCGCTCGCTCGCACTAGCGCTTGGAGCGGGGGACGCACTTGGATCCGTCCGTAGAGCTCGGTCATTGTCTTGGCTTCAAACGGCGGGTGGCCGTAGACAAACATGTACAGCGTCACGCCACACGCCCAGATGTCGACTGGCTTGCCGCGAAAGTTCTCGCCCGTGAGCATCTCAGGAGCTAGTGGCCACCGCAGTACGACGTTCACAGGCAGCGGTGTGAGTGCACAGAGTTGAGCGGATGAGCGCAAGAGCGAAAGAGCACGCACCCATGAAGATCGCAGTGCCTGCAGTCTGCCGCAGACTGTCGTCGTCGCTCTCCATCTCCTGCGTCGACACAGCAATCGCGCCACAGAAGCAAGAGTGCGTGAGCGACGCCGACGCTTGCGAGTCCACGCCAGATCTACGCTGAAGGAACTGCGCTTGCGTACGTGCGAGACCCCAAAGTCGGCGATCTTGAGGATCATCCCGCCGTTGCCATCGCGCTTGAGCAGCAAGTTCCCAGGTTTGATGTCGCGATGGATGATCTGTTGGTGCGCAGAGCGGGAGTGAGAGAGAGAGTGTTAGCGCACGAGAGCTCGGCGGTCTCTACGGTTCTTGGTCGCGCGCACTCGCACCTTGTTCTCGTGCAAGAAGTCGATGCCTTCGATCTACGCGAGAGCAGCAGCGCAGTCGAGTGTGAGACATCAGACACCACACGCGAGTGCGCTAGTCGAGTAGTGAGTAGTGATTGGGCTGAAGTGCGTGTCGACAAGAGTGCTCGTACGAGGTGGCAGAAGTAGAGCTTCGTGAGCTCGGCGTTTAGCGGTGTGCAGTGTCTGGCACAAGATAGATAGATAGAGATGTCGTAGTGAGCCACTGGGACGCCACACACTGAGAGGCATCACACACGGCTAATACGCACGTGTCACCGTCGAGCACGGGTCCACCTTCGACCAACTCGCTGATCATAAACAACTCGTCGCTGTCTGAAGACCGATTGACACATCAGCAGTGTGAGTGCGCAGCACTAGACCGCAGGTAGCCCAACAAGATGCTCAGAGTCTAGCCGGACCGTCCGTATCGATGACTTCGCGCAGCACAACGATGTGGCGGTGCTTGAAGCGCTTCCAGATGCTCAGCTCTTTCTTCACGGTCTGCAAGGCGTTCCCAAAGCGTCCAACGCGCACGCGCTTGAGCGCCTGCGAGTGTATCGATCGAGTCATCGAGTGGTGAGGCACTGTGCGCGAGTCGCGAGTCCATCCGGACAAAGACGCAATGGCTTGCAAGCGTCTCGAGCGCACGCACCTTCTTGTCCACGATCTTTGCAGCGAAGACCTCCTTCGTCTCGTTCGACTCAACTTTCAACACGAGTCCGTACGCGCCGCGTCCGAGCTCTTCGAGGAATGTGCTGTCGAGAGTGCGCAAAGCAACGAGGTGAGGGAAGTCTGTTGCTCAGCTGCCCTCCACCTGCACGGCAGAGATCGAGAGTGGACGCGCAACGCACTACTGATTCAAATGGCGCCGGCCTTCGGTGTCGACTGACGTTGTGATCTTCTTCGTCTCGCGGAACGACTGCCCGCGCTTGCGCAGCGGCACGACCGGTTTGAGCCCTGTGAGCTGGCGCTCCGAGCCGCCGATGATGGCTCGCGCGCCTGGCCGGCTCGATCCTGCTCCGACGTTCTCAGCAGTCAGCGTCGGACCTGGAAACGCTACCGTGGGCAGAGACGACGTCTGCGCTGTTGCGCTGTCGGCGACAACGTTCGGACCGATCTGTCCGATGACGTTGTTCAGGTTCCCGAGCGGCTGGAGCGACTGCTTCCGTGCCGACTCCATTGCGCGCGCGCTGCTGTCTGTCGCCGCTCCGACTGCTTGCTGGTGCTGCTCGTCGAGTCTCGGACTCGGAGGCTCTCGATGTTGATGGCGACTTGTTCGCAGCCGAGACAAAACCAATGTCTATTTCTGCGATCGTGAATCTATACTTAGTCTTTCTATTCCTAAATCGAATCAGCTCAAACCGTCCACTCTTGAGCGACATTCGATGGCAACTGACGATCGTGGTTCCGCACTGATCGCTACGCTTGTGCGCGCACAAGACTAGACTAGGCGCTCTGGCAGTCGAGCAGCGCTTTCGTGTTGTCGCGCACGCGCACGAGCCACGCTACGAGGTCGTCGATGTGGCTCAGCATCTCGTCGAGCTGCGGAATCGGAACGGCGATGCTCGCGTGGTCCGTGATCTCGACCTTTTGTCCGCGGAGGTTGCTACCACCGGCAATAGGTGCGCGGGTCAGCTCGACGCGTGTATTGGCAGGACGCACTTGCCACGCAAGTCGCAAGGGCGACGCACCAGACGCAGCCGGCAAACTCCTTCTTCGTCGTGCATCCTTCAGGAACCAGCGTCACGTTCTTCTGCGTCGCGACGACACTGAAGGCTTCGAGGAGCTACAGCCAGCCAGCACAGTCGTCAGGTCCTTTAGTCACGTGGCGCGACGTACACAAGCGCACTCGCGCACCAGTTCGCCTCGGTGGATCGAAAAGTCGACAATGAGCTCTGGTGGGAGCGGCGTCTTGAACGTCTGGTGTCAGTCCCCCACACGCGGTTTGTCTCTGTCGTTAGCACTGTAGTCGCGGTGATCACAGCGGCGAGCGGCACTGCGTCTGAATGACAAGCAAACAGCGTCGTACGTGGTCAATGTGCGAGCTGTAGGGGAAGCGCCGGCGGCTCGGCAGGCGCAGGACATTCGCAGCATTCCGGAGCGCATGGCAGATGCGCGTGAGGCTCTGCACACAGAAAGCTCGCCCGTCAGTCAGTCGCTTCGTCGTTCCATGGGCGAGAGCGATCGAGTGAGCTGTGGACAGGACCTGGAGCGTCGCCTGCACAACGTCGACGTGCAGCTCGACGTCTCCGTGCGCCGGATCGTCGCTGTTGAGGTCTCCGTGCTGACTCTCCAAGAAGCCCTTGAGCGCTGCGAGTAGGCCCAGCTGCGTCTGGACGATGCCGTGGAACTCGAGGATCTGGTTCAGCACGCAGTACTGCTGCAGGCTGCGTCCACACACGCGCAGACGTGAGCTCTTGGGCGCGACCCAGTCAGTTCAACCTGCACTCACGCGCCACGTACGCTGCGAGCACTGGTCCATTGCGGTTCGGTTTCGACAGCAGCTTCACTTCGAGGTTCGCGAGCACGACCAAGTGACCCTGCGTCATTCATACACAAGCACTCGCGATGTGTGAGTCTTGCGCTCCATACTCGTGCAGATCCAGCTGCATGCGCACGCACGTACCTCTATGCGCACATCGGCTTTGATCGCAGGCGTCGCTGTCGACCGCGAGAACCGGATGCGGCCCCAAAGGAAGTCGAGACGCTCGAGCTCTTTCTGCGCACCGTCGACCGCAGCATTCACGTCCTGCAGCAAGAAGCACCGCGTCTCGCGCTTCTGCTTGCCGCGCACGAGGACGCGTGAGTGCTACCGACGCACAGGACCAAAGCAAGCAAGCATTCGTGTGGACGCACCCACGCCGAGAGCTCGTCGTCGAGCGCTGCATCCTCCTCTCCTCGCATCGTTATTGAGGTGCTCGTCGCTGTTGAAGCGAATCGACTTGATGTTTGTATGTTCGTACTCATTCTACAACACGGATAGTGATAAAAATGAGTACGCACTCTTCTTTTATCACTACTGCAAACCCTATTCGATTGTGAACATACGCACACCAAGTCAAAGTCCATTATGGATGTCGAACAACCAAATGGCTACATTTAGCCGCTCAATCACTCAGCCAGCGCGCACATCATCCGACGCTCTCGCGTCGCTGTCTCGCACGCGACTGACACACTGCGCATAACTCGATAACGCAGCCCGCGAGCGTGCGCATGGCGACCGACAAGGACGATGCGCAGACGCGCGACCTCTACAATGTGCTGCGCACTGGCGACCTCGGCGTCAGGTGCGGCGTCGACAATGACGAGCTTCGTGTGTTGTGTCGATCTCACTATGTGCTGTGCGCTCACACACGTCCATGCTGTGGCTACTGTGTCTGATCACGCTGCAGCTTCGAAGCGCTCATGCGCGAGATCTACTTCCTTCAGCACCGCCACTTCACGCTCTTGGATGCGAAAGACGCCTTCCACGCCTCCACTGGCAAGCAGAGCAATCCATCGCTTCGAGCCGACGCTGTGAGCAGGAGATCGTCGGTGCACTGACGTCATGTCTTTGCGTGTACGTGCGTGCACAGGAGCGAACGAGCACCACCTCATCTACCGCGACTTCCAGCATGCGATCGTCAAGCTCGCAAAAGCGAGATTCCCCAGCACTGCTACTGCTCCAGTGCCGAACCGAGGAGTGGCCGATGCGCAACTCGTAGCAGCATTGCTCACAGAGATCGAAACATCTCGACGGACGCGAGAGTCGAAAGCGTCACGCATGGACGCGCTGCGACGGCAAGTGATCAAGCACAGCGTCCTTGAAGTGCTCGAAGTGCACCTGCCCAAACTGACCCAGAGCTTCCAGCTGTACGGCAAGGACGGCGTGATCCTCGCGCACACTGCGCTCGCCAACCCTCAGGACACGACGTCGACGATCTCGCTCGACGGCTTCCTCGACTTTCTCAACGCGTACTTTGAGTACGAGGACTACTTCTCGTTCGCGCAGATCGAACAGGTCCGTTGCGCTTGGTGCTGCTCAGTCACTCGGGTCTCCGAGCCGATCTCTCACTATCCACACCTGCGCTGCTGCTGCTGCTCTTGCTAATGCGATGCTAGATGGTGAACGAGATGAAGGACACGTTTGCGCCGAGTCTCGAGCCCGAGCTCGAGCGGTACGAGATGTGCTTTGGCCACTTCCTCGAGCTCTTTTGCCGCGTCGCATCGGCGTTCCACAACCAGCTCCTTGCTCGCGAAGGCGCGCAGCTTCGGCGCGCAGTCGAGTCCTGTCGCCTCGAGTTCAGCATCGAGCTGCTGCTCCAGCACATGAACATCAAAGTGCTGCGTGACGACGCGTCTTCGCCAGCCACGCAGCCGCACCGCGCGTCAGGCGTAACAACAGCCGAGCTGAGTGTCGCGATGACCGAGCCGAGTCTCGATGGCCTCACACTCGAGGTCGAGAGCGTCTTCACAAACGAGAGCAAGACACTCGAAGCAGTCATCGACGACATTCGAATACACTTGGAAGCGTTCGAGCGCGCGAACGCGAGTGGCGCCAAGCGCACGAAGCGCGTACAGAGCATGCTGTTTGCGCGCTTGCCGCCTCGCAAAGTGGCGCCAACACTTGGGAGTTCCACTGCTACGGTCTTGGGCGGAAGTGTTGGGGTCTCCGACTCAATCCCGCGCGTGACGCTCATTCGCGAACTCGTCTCGCCGCCAGCGTTCCCGCCCAATGTGCTCGCAAAGCTCGAGCACGCGATCACGTACCAGAACATGGCGCAGTTCCACGTTCGTACTGCCGCACTCGTGTGGTCGCTAGGCATCGTCGCTCTTGCGCCGTGCTCTACTGACCAAACCGCTGGCGATATGAACGCTACATCTATGTGTGCTCGCAGATGGCGCTCGGTGCGCTCGAAGAGTGCAAGGCAAAGTACAAGGAGTGGCGGTGCGATGGCTCATACTGCTTCAATGCCACTCTGTTCCGATCAGCAGCGTGCTAACGTCGTGCGGCGCGTTGTGCTCTGTGGACTGCTCATAGCGAGTCTTTGGCTTCGCCTCTGGTCGACAACGACAGTGACAGCGTCGAAGCACGCGTGTTCTTCCACCTCACGACTGCGAGCATCCTCGACAGCGCTCGGCGCGACTTCTCAGCGCTGCTGCACTACGTCGAAGCGCTCAAGCTCTCGGATGTACTCGTTGCAACGTCGTCGTCGAGTCACTCGGCGCGCGCGCTTGTCAAGAGCTCGCTCGGCTGCGCGCTGTTCTACGTCGGCGAGGTCGGACTCGCGAAGAAATGCCATCAGCACGTTCTCGACGCGCGCAAGCACGCGGTTGGGGACGAGCACATCGACACGGCGACGGCGATGAACAACCTCGCGTGCTGTCTGAGTCAAGACCCGACTGGCACGGCGATGGAGGAGGCGTACTTGCTTCTCAAGAGCGCCACGCGCATCTACAGCGCAGCGTTTGGCGCTGCACACCCGCGCGTCGAGGTGCTCCAGCGCAACTTCGAGCGCGTGAAGCAGTGCCAGCGCCTCGTAGTCGTCGACCCCAGCGGCGCACTCGAGCGCGGCGAGTACGCGCACGTGATCCCCGGCAGTCGCTTCCAGATCCGCGCGCTCGTGCCGATCCCAGCAGCACCGAGTGGCAAGCACGGCAAGAAGAAGAAGACGAAAGGCGGCAGCGGCGGCAAGAAGAAGGCAAAGAAGTGAGAGGACGGTCGGTCCAGAGCATCCTATGATCAGGGCGTTCGGTTGGGCTCTCTATCTCTACTCTTTGGCTCTGTCTCGACCCTGTTGCTGAGTGTGCAAGAGCCTCGCGCATCCCAATGTGCGCGCAGCTCTCTCTCTCTCTCGCTCGCTCGCAGTCACAAGCTCTACGCCTCTTTGAGCTTCGCGCGACGCGCCGACGCGTCGAGTGCGCGCGCGAGCACCGCCGTCAGCGGCCCTTTCCAGTACTTGTCGAGCGCGAACCAGGCGACGAGGAAGTTGAGCACCGTGGCTTCGATCGCTCGCGCCTCTTGCGTCATGAAGTGATTCGCGACGTGCGCCACGAGTCCGATGGCGCCCGAGAGCAAGAGGATGCGCGCGATCGACCAGACGACGCTGAACGAGAGCGCCACGAGCGTACGGGACTCGTGGTAGTGCTTGACGTAGCGCAGCACGAGACCACTGGCGTACAGATTCGCCGCCGAGACGACCACGAAGCCCGCTGGGTGGGCGTCGGTGCCGCGGCTCTCCCATTGTGAGACCATCTTGGAGATCGTCACGGCCTTGAGCCAGCTCACGCCGAGCGTGATCACGCAGTTGAGCACCGGCAGCGGTACGCGCAGGAGCGCCAGCACGGCTTCGACAGCAAAGTACACGGGGATGACGAGCTGCACAGTCTCTTCATACTGCGGCGCGGCGCCAAAGAGCGGGCGGATCACGGTCGTGCCGGCCGAGTTCGCGAGGATCGCAACGAGCAGCGCTTTGCAGTGGCCCCACACGGCATTCGTGAGCGTCTTGGGCTTGTGCGGCGGCGAGAACAGCGTCGCGAGCTGCACGCGGCTCGTGAGGCACACGAACGCGATGAAGCACTTCTTGAGCGCGCTCATGAGCTCTTTCGACTGCGCGTACTGCCCAGACGTCGTGAGCTCGAGTGCCACCGCGACGAGCGCAGCCAGCACCATGAGCGCATTCGGGAGATAGGATGGCACAGCGTCGCGCTGTGATGTAGCGCGGCTGCGTCGAGCTCGCTTGCTAGGAACTGGCGAAGATGCAGATGCAGATGCAGCAGCAGCGCGCGTCGTAGCGGCAGGTCTTCCTTTGGACTGCTTCGCCATCGTCGCTGTCGCTTGGAAGTCGGTTCACGCGTGTCAGCTCGCGTTTGTTTTACTGTTGGCTCGGTGGGGATCGGTGTTGTCGTCCGCGCGAATGTGGGGATTCAAGTATACATTCCACAAGTGTTTCGGTCAATGCTTTCCCGCTCCATTGATCCAAGCAGTCTGTACAAGATGGCGCGACGATCGTAGCTCTCAAGACGTATGGCGCATGAGGCATGAGGCAAGAGGCATGAGAGGGTGGATAGATTACGAATGGCTCGCTCGCGCTACGTCGCTTCGTGAGGAGTTGCTATCGATGGCTCAGAAGTCGCCGCCTTCGAAGCCGCCGCCGCCCTCAAAGCCGCCGCCGCCGCCGCCGCCCATGTCGCCGAGCGCTTCTCCGAGGATCAGTCCGCCAAGGAGACCGGCGCCAGCACCAGCAGCGACAGCAGTGTCTGTGCCCATGCCGCGACGGTGGCCACGACCGCCGTCGCCGTGGCCGTAGCCTTGCTGGACGTACCCAGGACCGTAGCCTTGCTGCACATACCCGCCCTGCGCATACACTGGCTGGCCGTAGCCTGGCTGACCGTAGCCGGGCTGGCCGTAGCCTGGCTGCGGGTACCCTGGCTGTGGCTGCGCGTACACTGGCTGGGTCACGTACTCGGTCTGCTGGCTCTTGCGGCGCTTCTTGAGGCAGACCACAACACCAGCGCCAATGAGCGCGCAGAGCACGAACGCGCCGATTCCGAGCCACATCCAGAGCGACGACACGGGCTTCTTGGTCGTCGCCGTGCTCGCGACGCGGCACTTGCAGTCCGTCGTCGACGGCGCGCAGAGATTTGCGCTCGCGCAGCAGCACGCCATGCGCTGGCTCGCGGCATTGAGCCACGCGTTGCAGTACACGCCAGGGGTGTTGCGGTACGCCTTGGCGCAGTCACTCTTGTCGCGGCAGATCTCGCACTGCGACGCAGTCGTCGTCGTAGTCGCGTTGCTCGTCGTTGCCGTTTGCGCCTGCGCGAGCGTCGCGCTGAGCGCGAGCAGGAGCGCGAGCGCGAGCAGGTGCTTTCGCGGCGCCATTCGAGCCGTTCAATCAATCAATCAATCTATCAATCGATCGGTGTCTTGGGAAGCGGCCGTCCCGCTTGCGCGTCGTCGTCGTCGTCGAAGAGGAGGAGGAGGAAGAGCTCGTGCTCGCTTGAGCGTCGATCGGGGAATGAAGTGACGAGAATGATCTGCTGCTGCTCGGCGTGCGCACTGGCGCTTTCGACGATTTCGAATCAACGGAGACTGTCTACAGCCATGATTTTGAACCTGGAAAGAGCAGTTCCCACGGCCTGCACGGATGTCAATACTGTTTATAGTGATGCAACCGTCGCTCGCTCTCCCAGCACCACACCACCACGCCGCTTGAGCTCAGCTCGGACTCAATCAACTCCGAGCGCCATGAGCTCACAATCGTCATCACTATCATCATCGAGACTGCGCAAGCGAGAAAATCCAGCGCAGCGTTGGACACTTGCACCTGCGCGGCGCACCAAGCAGCGCAGATCGATCGATCGATGACCAGCGATGACGGTTGCTCTCTCGCGACACGCTATCCGAACGATCATGGCTACGCAGGCACCGCCACCGACCGACGGTCCGACGTGGCAACTCAGGATGCAGCTCGCACCGAGCCGTCTCGCGACGCGTGCAACGAGGCTGCTTCGCCGTCATCTCGTCTCACAGCACCCGCACCTTCGCGACGAAAGCACACGTGCTCATTGACTATCTCGCGTGCAGCGCCTCGTCATCAAGTCGCGATCGCGACTGATGAGACTCTGCGTCCTCTTGTGATCAGCGCGATGCAGAGTCGAAAGCGCTAGTCGCACCGATGGTTCGCTGCGTGTGTGCTCAACCGATCTTCGTCCACGGACTCAAACGCTCGCTGCACCGAGACGCACGACGTGTCGATCGAATCGACGCATGAAAGCAACGCTCGCCAAGACGAAGATGAAGGTGGAGCTGGAGCTCCATCATTTCATTGACTAACGAACTGGTGGAATGGATGAATAGCTCTTGCGGCGTGGGTGTCTGTGAGTGAATGATGGCGTTGTGACGCACGCACAGCTTAGAAGTCGCCTGCGAACGTGTCGTCACCGCCGCTGTAGCCGCCGCCACCGCCGCTGCTCTGGTTGTTGTCACCGCCGTCTGCGAGCGCGTTGCCGATGAGCATGCCGCCCACGAGCCCTGCCGCTGCGCCAACGGCCATGCCAGCGCCAGCACCCATGCCGCCGCCACCGCGGCGCGGACTGCTGTTGTGGTAGTGGTGCACTTCGTACGCTTGCTGCTGCGGCGGGTACGCCCCTGGTGCATAGCCTTGCTGTGCGTAGCCACCCTGCTGGTACACGGGCTGCTCCTGGACAATCACAACGTCCTTGCCGCTCATCGAGGAGCTGCGACGACCGTCGCCACTGTTCGAGCGCGACCAGAAGTAGTACGCGACACCAATGATGATCAGCAGCACGACGACACCGATCGCGATGAAGATCCACTTCTTCGACGACGATGACGACGACGCCTTGGTCGGTGTCGGTGTTGGAGTCGGCGCTTTCGTCGACACGCCAGTAGTCGACTTCTTGCAGTTGCACGAGTACGTGCCGCGGTCACAGATCGCTTCGCGCGGGCAGCAGCACGAGTGCTTCTGACTCGCAGTATCGAGCCACGGACCACAGTACTGCCCCGGGGCGCTCAGGTAGGCTTTGCTGCAGTCGTTCGTGTTCGCGCAGACGTCACAGCCGCTTTGTGGGGCAGTCGTCGCAACCTGCGCGTCTGTCGTCGACCAGAGCGCGACGAACGCGAGGAGCGCGAGGAGGAGGAGCGAGGAGCCGCGCCACTTGAGTCCCATGTTTGGTCGGTTCGCTGACTCGGAGTAGTCGGAGTTGTCGGAGACGAGGAGGTGTGCTGCTGTAGCGGTGTGTGCGCTCTTGGCGGCGAGTTGGAGAATGCGGTCTCGAGAGGCAGGCCGAGTGCGCGGGACTCGCACGCGCGAGTCGAGCGAGAACAGGGCGAGCGAGCGAGTGTGAGTGAGGAGTGAGTGAGTACGGGCGAGTCGACCCAGAGCGAAATGATGGAGCGTCTTCATAGAGCAAGATCATGCGTGGTGCGACAATCGGTTTGCACACGCTGCGCGCGCAGAGTCCCCGCACGTCGTGCAGGATCGTTGCACGACAGACGCCTCGAGCACAGGCAGCGGAGCTGTAGCAGCACCAGGAGCAAGAGATGTGAGTCCGACACGACAGATCTGGCGCTAGGTCGCCAGACGTCGCGGCTGAGCAGGGGCGGGGCATCTGTGCCTCGACCTCGAGCGCTGGTTGGTTAATCGGAGCGCGCGACATGAACGCGAGCCGCTCGACATTCGCCGTCTAACGCGTGTCGAGGTCGCGGAGCGTCCATCGGTCCGCGCAGGTGCACCGAAGCCTTGAGATGGGCCAGCGCGTGCGTGTCCCAACCTGGCGCTCGCGAGTTCGCTCTCGCTCTTTCGATTCTCCCTCGCTTGTCATTGTCGTCGTCTAACGTGCGTGCGCTGACTTGAGAGACCTGGGAACTCACGTCGCTGCCCTTTCACTCTCGGGTCGGATCGGATTGGATCGGCATGCGCTATCACCTCGTACATCCGCTTCATCTGATGCCAATGCGCCTTTCAAGTGTCTTTCTGTCTTTGGTCGATCAGTGCAAACGACAGCAAAATCCTGGCGTCGAGTGTCGGGCAGGCGGCGGCGGACGAATCGCCCATGCGTGGGTGCACTGTGACAGCGGACTCCTTGCACCGCACATCCAGCTGTGCGAGCGATCTGCAGCAGACACCGCTCGAGTGCGGTGCGACAGCTCAGCTCGCGCAGTGAAGCTGGTCGCGGCTCTTCTTTTCACAAGTGACCGAGCGCACTCGATTGAAGCTGAGCGCTTCGATCACCAGCGCAGATTCGAGCGGCCACATCGTCTCGTGCATTGCCCTGCAGCTGTCCTGATCATTGTCTTGCTCTTGCTCTCGTGCACTCGGTCGTTCTCTCTCTTGACCTCGACAGCGCACGGTTCTTTGCCGACAACGCAGTGTGTGTGAGGGATCCGCATTCGCATCGGTGCTGCGTGTGCGTGCTCTGAAGTGTGTAGCGAGACTCTTCTGGGACACTCGACCACGCTTCATTGCTGACGTCCTGGCGCGCTGTGCGCTGCGCGCTCGCGGCGAGAGTGCGAGAGTGCGAGAGTGAGTGAGAACAACGCGAACACAGGACTCTCAGTCCGATTGCCCTCGGCTTCCCCGCCTGCGCTCGCGTTGGGGTTGCTCGTGGCGAAACGTGTTGCGATCCGTTCTTGTTCATTGAGCGGATGCAGGCTCGTGTTGACATGTAGATCACGGACGGAGAAGCGCCGTGAAGACCGTGTCGTTGCCTGGTCGTTCGAGACTCGGAGAGTCTTCTTACTCACCACGCAACAACATCCGTGCTGCGACGCACTCGAACGAAGCGAAGCCGGCGATCGAGTCAGTCGTGAAGCGCGTCGAGTGCAGTAGACTGCTCGTGGTTCGAACGAAGAGCTCAGGCCTGCTCGTGTTTCACATCCCACCTCAAGAGCTCCGAAGTATGGTGTGACCACACCATACTTGCCTGGTTTGTCCCTTCCAACATGCTCAAGCTGCCAGGCTCGACGAGCGAGCATGGAGGCGTGGAGCAGCACGCGATCGCTCGCGTCTGCGTCGACAACAAAGGCTGCGGGATACGCTTCGCCGTGCACAGCAGCAGGTGCCCATAGCGATCGCAACTGCCGCTACGACGATGCGCTCGACGCTGCAGATCCGAGCGACGACGGTGGGATCGACATCAACACACAAGGCGAGCATGTCGACGCTACCAACGAGCACATCGGCGCCTCGCCTGCCTGGCAGCACAGTGCCAGTTTGAGTGATGCAGTCGAATGTCCTGCCGTGCTGCCTACAGGTGGCGCAGACGATGGGCCTCGCATTTCGCCAAAGCGGTTCACACGAAAGCGCCGAGGTAGCACACCGGACAACCTCGTCGACACGAGCTGCGGCCGCTGCAAGAGCAACTTGAACGGCAAGCTCATTGTCCAGTGCGCGTCGTGCTCGTTCCGGCGCCACTTGTACTGCTTCTCACCGCCACTCAAGCAGCACCCCGCCTTTGCAGAGCACGTCAACGTCACATCGCAAGGCACCAAAGTGCGCGTCCGTCCCAGTGCAGCGGCGATCGCGGCGTGGAGCTGCGACGGATGCCGTCCCAAGCTCGCATCGAACCAACAGCTGACTGAGCACGCAAAACGATCGTTCGGGTGTCCAGGATCAGGACTCCAGCGCTCAGTGGCTCCGTTGAGCAAGCCACAAGGCGAGAGCGATCGAGAGCTAACGCAGCTGGATACTGTCGCTGCTGCGTTCCGCTCACCTTCTTGTACACAGGCGCTCGACAGCCAGCTCGCGAGCGACGAGCGCGCGATTCATCCAGTGCAAGCTCAATGGCAGGGTGAGGCTCCGAGTGCGTTCGACTGGTACGCGTTCCGTGAGGAGAAGGCAAAAGCGGTCGGCGCGTCGGCGTCCTCTTCAGGCGATGCGACGGCGTCGCCAACGAAGCTCGTGTATTACTCCAAGCCTTTCGCTGACATGAAAGCGACTGCGCTGAGCTGGAGAGAGCGCGTGGTGCAGCACAAGCGCGTGGAGCAGGAGCGAGCGCAGCGCGAGCTAAAGAAGCGACTGCCGCCGAAGAGGGATGTCATGCTAAGTCTGACCGAGCGAGAGCTGGAGCTGATTGAGCGCACGCTGATGCGTCGTCAGCGCGAAGCCGAGATGGAGACTGCGCTGTTTGACGACACACGCACATACGACTTTGACATGTCGCTCGAGAGGATTCGCCGCCTCCGCGAGCCACGACAGAGCGTTGTGTGCGTCGCGGACGCTGCACCAAGCGCACGTGCGGATCTGACGAGCATTGCCTTGATGCTCAACGAGATCGCCGAAGCTGTGGCACTGAGCTTGGAAGATGCGGATGTCCTCATCGCAACCGTCAGTGCAGTGGCAGACAGCGACGACGTTGGGGGCATCGCAGCTTCAAAGGACGTAGCTGTCGTGCTCCAGACCGCGTGCATTCGCTGGAAGTACAAGACAACGCGACGCAGAACGCTGCGGCAGCAGCGCGAAGCAGCTGAGCGGCAGCGTTTGGAGCGAAGCGCTCGTGCGAGTGCATCAGTACGTCGCTTACAGTTCTGTATTCGCTTCATCATGCTGCTCGTGCGCAACGTCCGCAACGCGCACGTGAAGAAAGAGCTCTTGCTCACGCTCCAGACGTCGTCCGAGGACTCGAAAGTTGCGAATGCTGCTGCAGATGACGCAGAGCGCAAAGCGAAGCTCGCACAGCGGCGCATCGAACGGTTCTTCCTCCGTCGCGTTCGGCCGTACATCTGCCTGAAGAAGCGCGTGATGAGCCGCCGCATCGTGCGCTGGTGGAAGCGGAAGTTCCTCACGTGGAAGTGGCGCGCGATCGCTCGGGATGCGCGACACCAGCATCGTGAGCGCGCAAGTCGGGCGATCCAGCGTGCCTATCGGCGCTTCCGCACGAAGTGCGCGTTCGCTGTGATCCTAGAGAAGCACGCGCTGCGCAAAATCAAAGCAGCGCTTCGATCGTGGCTCATGGCGCGCGTGATCAAGAAAGAGCGAATGCGCGCCGCGATCTACGCGACTGCCGCGTCCTTCGGCGTCGTGTCGAGCGACACGCTCTCGGCGCTTAGGGATGCGCCAGTCGACGCGATCTTGTTCGCTTTGGGGAACGCGCTCTACAGCATTGGTGCGCTCTGGAGCGCGGCAGCAGTGCTAAAGCGCGCGTGGAAGCTGAACCCAGCAGGTGCGAGCTGGAGCGACCGACTCGCGCTCGCGTACGCGCACCACATGGCGTGGCACAGCTCGTACGATCCGTACAACCTCGCACAGGCGTACGAGATGTACTGCGTCGCGCTGAACGACTTTGCCGCGCGATCGCCAAGCTCAGAGCTGTCTGCGATCGATCCGTTCATTCTCCAGGACACAGCAGTCGTGATGATGCAGATGAAGAACTTTGGTGGCTCGCTGCGGATGCTCGCGCATCTAATCGAGCGCTTCCCGCAGTACGATGGCTTTCCGCTCTGGCTCCTGCTTGCTGCAGTTCAGCTCCAGCAACGCGGGGAATGGACGCAAAGCGTCGAGTACCTCACGTACCTTCAGGACATACCGCCGAGTCCGTACTTAGAGCGCGACATTCTCTCGCTGTGTGCCATTGCGCTGGAGCGGGAGCGACAGGATGCACAAGCTCGATCTGCGAGCAAGGAGGCATGGAGCGCAGCGATCCGACAGTGGAGTCTGGCGCAAAAAGCCAAGCACGTGCTGCAGAAGAGGGACGAGTACGCTGCTGATCGATGGAATGAGCCCGGCCACAGCGCTGCGCCGACTGCCGGCAGTCGATTGGTCCAGAGCACGCATCGCAAGTGGGAGCTACTCCGCGACTTTGCTCAGCGCGCAGCGACACAAGGGCACTACTTGCTTGCGTGCAGGTTAATGCTCTACATGCTCGAGATTCGTCCTGATGGAGACGATGCCGAGCCCGATGCTGTGCGCAGCGAGCGAGCGAGCGTCTGGTGGAGTCTCGCTGATGTGTTTCGGCATCTTGGGCACCTCGATCTCTACGTTGACGCCACTGCTCGAAGTTACCTGTGCGTCGAGTCTGACGCCATTGGTCCAGATCGCCGCATTGAATGGCGGCGCGACGCAGACGTGCGAGCGCGGAGCTTTCGAGACGATGTAGAGAACCTGTCGACGCTCGAGTTGCTTGAGAAGCTATGCGCGCAGTTCATTGTTACTCCAGAGGCGTGACAAAGACCCAAGCAAGCGAGCAAACGAATCGAAAGGCGTTGTGTGGAACTAGTGGAACGCACATCTAGCCCTGCTGCGTCTCTCCCTACTGTCGCTCTCGTCCCTGACGCCGACGCGCATCAACATCATCTGTCTGCCGGAGTTGCGCAGTGATCTCGGCGAGCGCGAGCGCCTCCGAGGAGCTTTCCCGATCCGAGTCGGACTCGGACTCGAAGCGAGTAGGCACAGAGTACCGTGACGGTCTGCGCGCTGAGCTAGCGTGCACTTGAGCCGTCGGCCGCTCTCCATCACTGTCGCTGCTCTCTGCGTCATCAAGTGGTCGATTCAGTCCTCCCGGCAATGCATCGGATTCGTGCGAATGCCGTTCGCTTCCTCGCCGAGGTTGTGCGCGCTCTCGTTCTTGCAACGACCGAATGCTGTCTCGATGACGCGCTCGGTTCGCCGAGACGGGGGCGTTTCCTGTTGCACGCTTGCGGTACAGCGGGTTCGCAGTCATGTGCGCGACCATCTCGAGACCGTCGTCATCGTCACCGCCCATATCGTCAAAGTCGCTGACGACGTCAGTCGGTCCTTGGTTCTGCCCCTTGAGGTGCTTTGCTCTCTGCGCCGAGTGCTGGCTGAAGACCTTCTGCACCTTGTTGATCTTCGTGAAGTAGTCTGGACGCAGCGCCACGACCAGTTCGGTCACGAGCACAACGATGAAGTACAAGCCACTCGCAAAGATCAGCAGCATCGTCCACGCCGAGAGGAACCCCGCCGAGACGCTATTGAACCCATCTGTGGCGTTGCCAAGCTGTCCGCTCTCAAACATGACGCCATTGAGGAGCACGAGACACGCGCTGAAGAGGAGCGTGGACTCGACTGTGTTGTGATCCCAGAGGTACTCGACCATGTTCTGCTGCTGCTGGTGCTGCTGTCGCTGGTGCGGCGACGCGTACGTAGGTCGTAATGACCCAGCGGAGGTCTCGCGCCGCCGTCCAGCACCAGTATCACGGCGACCCCCACCGGGCGACCATGCAGCAATCGGCGCATTCGATCGACCCTCGTCGACGATACGTAGATGCGCAGGCTGCGTGAACTTCTCGCCTCGCGCCTTTGCGAGTCGCGTCTCGTGCGCAACGTGCCGAGCGTAGTCATCGATCACGTGCTGCATCTCGTACGCACTCATGTACGGCCGGTTGCGCACTTGGAAAGCGTAGTTCACAAAGAGCACCATCATCACAGACGCGAGCTGGAACGTCGGGTACTGTCGGAAGAGCAAACCGATGACTGCGAGGAGGAACTTGCGCACGATGATGACGACCATCCAGTACCAGAACTTGGGCTTGAACTGGTAGTAGATCTTGGAGAACTTCTTTCGGAACTCCCAGCAGTTGGGGTTCGTGCGGCGGTTCGTGCCGCGGCGCATCGCGCGCAAGAGCTGGTCCTCCATCACGAGCGCTCGGTTCTTCGAGAGCGTGAAGAACACGAAGAACGGGTACCCGATCGAGTACACGACGAACGCGAGGACTGCGAACGGAAAGAGCGTGAGGTGGATCCCGCCCGACTCGTAGCAGCGCGCGTAGATCGAGACCATGTACGTGTGTCCGTCCGGTGGGATCGACTTGACGCAGTTGAACACCTCGAGCGACGTCTTTGTCAAGTACAGGAACAAGTAGTACATCATCACGAGCGTTGAGCCAAAGAGCTGCGGCTTGTGCGACGTCAAGCGCGTCGTGCGCCGCTTCACGAAGCGCTTGTAGCAGTACCGCGCGACAAAGATCGTGAGCGAGACGCCTGTAAGAAGGATCGGTACGGCTTCAATCATCGCCCACTTGTTGAGGTACGACACCTGCATGTTGAAACACTCGGGTGCGATGAGCTCCAAGTTGAGGTTGAACGCCGACATGGTCGAGAAGATGGACAGGATGTTCGCTGGCCACGCAATGCGCGCGCTGCCAAAGATCGAGAGCGTCTGGAAGTAGTCGATGCCGATCGAGAGGAGACCGAGGCTCACGCCTTTTCGCATGAGCAGGTAGCTGATCACCGCGCCGATGAAGACGACGACAAAGATCACTGCGATCGTCAGCCACTTCTCGTCCGGACACACGCGACACTCGCTGTTGAGCTTGTGGTACGCGTCCGAGCACTCGTTGCAGCGGATGCCAGTGTATCCGACTTCGCAGACGTTCGCGCCGAGACAGGCGTAGCTCGGATCACATGCCAGCACGACGTCGTCTTCTCGCCAGTAGCCGGCTTTTGCTTCTGGCTGCGTATCGCCACCCTTGCACGTTGCGCCAGCCGGACACTCGTCACAGAATTGACTCGACGTCTTGTAGAATCCGTTGCTGCACTGGAACTTGAGCTCTGTCTGACTCGACGGCGACATGACGTTGCCACCGACAGAGAGAACGATCGTCGTGGCGCCAGCTTTTGTCTTGGGCGGCGTCCAGATCAGCACCGACGCGCTCTGCCACACAACACTACTCGCATTCGATGCGCTTGTTGCCGGCGCAGCTGACGTCTCGGTCGCGACCATGGATGCTTCATTGACCGACCTTGCACCGTCAACGAGCCTGCGAGCAGTCGTAGACGTCCCGGAGGTGTCAGTCTGGAAGCCGATGGTGATGCCCTGGTTGGGAAAGCAGCCAAAGTCGCTGCCTCGGATCGTGATCGCATTGCCGCCGTTTGCATCCGGCTGGTTTGGCATCTGAGCAGTCACCACCGGTTGGTTGTACGAGTACAGGAGCGCGTTGCTTGCGTAGTTCTCCACCACTACAAGCACCGGCAGGTCGGCGCCAAAACCAGGAGGCACGACTGTAGCGATCGCGTAGTCGCTGTGCGCGTCGAAGCTTTCACTGTCGACTGCAACAGTTGCTTTCGAGCATAGCGTGTGCGACAGCGCTACATCGCATGCGTCTTTGAACGCGAACCACGGCTCAACTGTGTACGGAGACGGGTAGCAGACGCCACTGAAGGCATCGAGACACGGACCGCTGGTGTTGAACTGGCACTGAGTCGCTGGACATGCGCGCGGATGGCTACTGCGAGCGTCGACGCGCGCCTCTCGACCGCCGATCAACACCTTTGCGTTCTGCCGACCAAAGTTCTTGCCGTACAACACCATTGGGTATCCGCCGCAAGTCGATAGGTTCGATGTCAGCGCGCGGAATGCCAGGAGCTCGGGCTTGCGGTACCCGAACGCGATCGTCTGATTCACAGCTGCTTGGCTCGACACGACCAAGCTCACGCGTCGGTCGTAGCCTTGACCTGCCGGGAGGTAGAACTTGATCGTCGTGTGGCTAAAGTACACAATGTCGCTCGGTGTGACATTGACTGTCATCAGTGGGAACGCGAGCGACGAGCCCACGAGCTGGAGCGTCCAGCCCTTTGCCTTCGCGCCGAAGTTGTTGCCGACAAGTGTGATGGCCGCGCGCTCGCAGCGGTCCGTGTTCGCAGGACACGTTCTTGTCACGACAGCGCTGCACGTTCCTGGGTACACAGTCATGGATTCTGCGGCCACCGAAGGAGTCGTTGCTGCGTCGAACCAGTTCGTTGGCGGTGGGTTCTCTGTCGATGTCTCGGCGCGATACACCACTTTGTCCTCTCGCACGACTGTCCACGCGCCGCCTTGTCGAACCAGTTGCAGCGACGATGACACGTCACTAGCGTACACGGGCTTGCCGTTCGAATACACGTCCTGGACTTGAGTCACGGTAACCTTGCTGAGCTGACCGCTGATCGTCGCAGTGATGCAGTAGCTGCTCAGTACTGTCGTAGCTGGCGACGCGGCAGCTTCAAGGTACACACACTCGAATGGGTGCGTCCGCGTCGCGCAAGGCTTCTCGGCATCGAGGTAGCAGTCGCAGGTGTACCCGCTTATCGGTCCGTCTTCCTGGCTGATCGAGTCGATGGTGGGCGGATCGTAGCTGAAGCTGGCGTTCGCATTGAGACTGCGCTGTCCACTGACGCTCACGACCACGTTGAGACTCTTGCCTTGCCCTTCGCTCACTACACACGTGAGGAGGTCGTGCGTGACGCTTGTGACAGCGCACGCGAACGCGCCTCCGAGCGCAACAGTGTGCATCGACGACAACGCACTCGATCCAAAGTTCGTTCCCGTCAGCGTCATAACGCCACCGCCAGATGTCGACGCGTCTGTGACTACAATGGTGTAGATCACAGGTTGGTCGTAGCTGAAAGAGGTCTTGGACACTTGATTGTCAGCGTAGAGCGCCAGCTCCACACCCGCGCCTTCGCCCGGTGGGAGCACAAAGCGCACTTGCGTGTGCGAGTGCTCCAGGATGTCGAGCGTTCGGTTCCCGCCAAAGACGATCACCGGACTTGTGCCGAGGTTCGTGCCCTCGATTGTGAGTGTCTTCCCGACAGTAGGAGCAGACGCGGCTCCTGAAGCTGCCCAGTTGATGCCAGGCGGGATGTAGCTAATAGACCGAGGACTGCTGATGCTGTTGCCGCGCATGACAACCAGCGGTAGTTGCTTTCCTTGTCCGCTCGGCATGAGGCACGTAAGCAAGCGGATCTGTGCGACGTCGGTTGCTCCAGTCAGGAGCAGAACGCTTGATGAAAACGCAGGCGTGCTGATCTGCACGTTAGCACACGCTGTCTCGCCGATCTTGACACCTGGACTTCGCCCAACGAACTTGGCGTACAAACTCAGTCGAGCGCCGCCAGCTGTCGCGGACTCTTGCTGGTAGACCCCAGCTACGTCAGACTTCACCGTGCGGTACAGACTTGGATCGCCATCTAGCTGATGCGAAGTGCTGCAATCGAGCACGCGGCACGTCGCGCTGAGCGTGCTCCAGTCAAGGAGCACTGGGTCCTCCCAGCTGAACGGAGCCGAGTTGCTCCACACGCTTTCGCCGACCACGAGCGTGACGTAGCCCAGTCGACCGACGAACTCTGGAATGATCACAGTGTCGTGGTTCCAAGACGCGACTGCGACGTTGACACCTGCAAAGCTCGCTCGATTCGCAGTCGTGATCGGCACCTTCGAGATGACCGCTCGGCCGGTCGTGAAGAAGTCGCTGCCAGTGACTGTCAAGCGCACGCACGACGGCAAGCAGACAGTCGGTCCTTCATCTGTGTACGCCAAGTCGATCGCCGGCGCTTCAAAGTCGATTGCAATCGTCTGCGATCGCTGGACACTTGATGCCCCAACAACGATCTGCAACGTCGCACCAGAGCCGTATCCGACTGGAATCTGCACTTTGACAAACTCGGTCGCGTTGGTCGCAGACGATACTTGACCGAACGCGAGGATCGGGATCGTGTACGGCGAGACGTACGTCTGTGGAGGCGCGTAGACGACTCGAGACACCGCGAATGTCACGTTCGCACCAAAGTTGGACCCCAAGATCGTCACGACTGTCGTTCCGTTCGTGAGAGCGACCACTGGACTGTACGAGACTATCGTTGGCGGCGCGTACGAGCTTTGCACAGCAGCTGATCGCACCGACTCTTGGTCGCCCACTGACACTTTCCAGATGAGGTTCTCCCCCACGCCCGACGCAGTGAGGCACGAGATGACAGAGTCGTTGTGCGACAGAACGGTCGTCACGAAGTACTCGCGTCCCGACGGTCCGTACGAAATGCTCTCGATCGGCACCGAGCTCGGACCAAAGTTGCCTCCTCGCAGGATCACCAACTCAGAGCCTGCGACTTTTCCATGCGTTGCCCCTGGACCTTCGATCGAACTCAGGAACGGCTTGGCGTAGCTGATTGTCGGCATCGCGCTCGCAAGTCCGTCGATGGTCACTACCCACACGAGGCGGCTGCCAACGCCTGGAGCCGTCGCACATTGGATGCGCTCGTGGTTCACGACGATCTCGCAGCTGACTGCCGTGAACTCGCTGCCTGTGATGCCGTACGTCACGCTCGAGATTTCTGCTACGCCTCGCTCGCCAAAGTTCTTGCCCGTGATCGCAACTTGCTGTGAGCCTTCTGTCTTGAGGAGCGTCTCGCCGCTTGGACAGAACACCTTGAGCACTACTGGTCCCGCGTACGAGGTGTTCTGGACACTCCAGGCCGAGTACTGCCCCTCGACGTATACGCGCCAGCGGTGAAATGTGCCTGTGCCAGCCACTGCGACGCACTCGAGCAAGTTGTGCACATTCGGGTTCGTGTACTTGCGCTTGCAGTTGCTGCTGCGGTAGATGCGCTTGTTGTCAAGCGTGTACTCGACGGCCGGGTCGCCAAACAGCGCGCTGTCCGGTCCGAACTCGCTGCCTTCGACAAAGTACACGGATCCGCCGGCGGTCGGCATGTCCACAAAGCCCTTCACGAGTGAGATCAGCCGTCGACACGCTTGAGCGTGCAGCTCCGTGAGCTTCCTGCCACCAAGATCGCTTGGACGAGCGAGAACAGGTTTGCGGTACTCGACGAGATGGAGGTCCTGACCGACGTCTCGATCTGGGCGCCAGCAGACAACGAA
>JAASFT010000293.1:0-24752 GCA_023333885.1 Globisporangium parvum
CATTCAAGAGAGAGATAGTCAAAGTCCTCTGGTGAGAGGCAACACTGTCGACGATCTTTGGTCCGGACGTGGGCAAACGAAATATTAGGCGACCTATCGCTCGTCGGCTCATTCCGACGAGCCAGGCAACGCCATACAGCATGCCCAGACGCAATGGCGCGACGGCGCCGCGCTCGAGCAGCTCCAGCACCGACAAGAGCTCCTCGCGCGCGGCGCCGTGGCAAGTGCGCATGTCAGTGATGCGCCTGCAGCTGTTACGTCTACAAACCATGCAGGCTCGCGCGGCCAGACGCTCCAACATGCTGGTATGGGCGTGTCTGCGCTCCATGGTGAGCACTCTCACGACAGCAGTCACGAGCCGCTCACGCGGCCTCACGAGCGCCGTCGACAGCACGAATCTGCGAGCGCAACGCGCACAAGAGGCGCGCCGAGTGCGCAGCGTATCGTGTGGATCCGCAAACCTGTGCAGCGACTGCGCCTTCAGCAGAATGCGCTTGAACCAGTTGGCGAGATCGAGTTCGCGACGCTCGCGTCGCTTGCCAGTGTGCGACAGCTGATCGATCAGTTCTACCCGCTGCCGAGCAAGCGCGAGTACGAGTTCTACCACCCGACGCTGCGCACGCGCATTGACCCAAGCGACGAGCCGAGTGTGTTCCCAACCGACTTTGCAGCGATCGTGTTCGTCGTATTGCCGCCGCCGCATCGCGCTCCGCGCCATTTGCCAGTAGACGAACCAATGGTAGCAGTCGTCCCTCGACGCGACCTCACGGCACTGCCAGCGCACAGGATGCCGCCAACTGAGCGCACGCTGCGGTCTGCGACGTCAACATCGTCAAGACGCTCGCCCAAGCGCGTGGCGTCTGCGTCAGTCGCTCCAGCGCGTACGCCAATGGCACGTCAGCCTGCAGCGTACCACGACATGGTGCTCCAGAACCAGGTCCTGAGCGGCACTCGCTGCGATGTCACACTCCGCGAGTTCCTCACACTCAGCACTGTTGGCGTGCGTGTGCACGTGCGAGAAGGACGGTTCGCTGGGCGATCGACGCTGATCAAGTGGCTGGCCACTGAGCACTTGGAGCTCGAGCGCAGCGCCAGCCACGCAGGAGTGGACACTGTCGCAAGCAAAGCGCAGCAATTGATCGTGTTGTTCGCACTGCAGTTCCCCGATCACCTCTCCGACAACATCATCGTCGTTCTCTCCGACCCAGCGCTCGAAGCGAGTGCGAGTGTAACGCCGCCAGCAGTGAGCGAAGCCGAGATCAGCGCCGCTGTATCTGGTGACCAAAGCGCATTTGGTGCCGCGCCAGCACCCATTGAGGAACTCGTCCTTGATCGCTCGCAGCCTACGCCGAGTCGTGTGACTGTACCTGCTGCCGACATCCCAACTGCAGTAAACGCGTCCCCAGTGCGCGCTCCTGATCAGACACCAGATGACACAAGCATCCGTGATGCCAGCTCCGTGAACGAAGAACACGACGTGGAGTCCATGGAGTTCGTGAACAAGCTCGAGTTACCAGCACACTCCTCGCTAGAGATCGAGCCAGTCAAGAGCACCATCGTTGAATACTGCCGAGAGACGCCATCGACTGGACGAGCTCTCGATCCTGAGCCAACGCTCGTCCAAGCCGTCGTGACTGAGCAGGACGTGGTCGAGACCGTGCATCTTTCAGCACCTAGTCACTCGAGTGATAGCGTAAGTCAGACATTGCCATGCAGCTCGACATCGACTGACGACGCGCAACTTGCGGGCGAGCTGCCACCAGCAGACACAGCAGCCAGTACAACCAGACCGAGCCTTGACGACAATGTGAAGTCAGACGTGCTTTTTGGATTGCGCGAGTCGGAGCTGGAGCAGAGCAACGACTTTGATCTCGCAGACTTTGCGTACGTGCCCGAGCTCGATGTGTTCGACATCACGGAGTTCGAGTTGACCGACACCACGGCGCTCGATGCTGCAACCGAAGCAGCCGATAGCACACGTGCAGACGCAGACGATCGAGCGCTCGCTCTTGTTGACAGTGGAGAGCCGAGCAGCTCAAGTGAACTGGGATTGGCACAATCCCTTGAAGGATCAGCACCGAGCGACCCTGAGCCGCGTGATGACAAAGACACTGCAATCAAGGTGACAACAGCAGATCTCGACCAAGCGCTCTTGATGCCGCAGGATCCGAGCGACTACCGCCAGCCTCAAGACGACGATCGTCTGGCCGAAGAGCGCATCAAGCGCTACCTCCATACTGTTCTGTACAAGTTCCTCATCAACTTTGAAGCTGCGACGCAGCACCAGCATCATCGCTCCAGTGCATCCGCCCAAGCAACTGGACTCTTTACACCCGAGCAGCTCGAGAAAGCGTGTCGCCACTACGGACTCAACCACGTTGAGTTTGGCCTCAACGGCGTGTTCTTGGCGGTCGAAGACGACTTGAGTGTCCTCGCCGAGTCTCTGCACACACCGCTGGATCGATTGCTCCAAGCGGTTGTGCTCACGATGCTGACGTCGCAAGCGCCAGCCTCTGCAGTCAGCAACACTGCCGACGCCAGTACAGTGCTGCCGTGAGACGACCTCTCTTGCCTCTTTCGAGTCGAGAGCGCGCTCAATGTGCTAGCAGACATGCGGTCGTGGCACATGCCGACGCGCATTCGGATCGCGTGCATCGAGAAGCACGTCTCGAACAGCTTCCTCGCACTCGCGACTGGCTCTCACGGAGACGTGCGAACGACAGTGTTCCGCCTCTCGGACAAAGATCGTGAGCTGCTTGCTGGCATCCACACAAGCGTCGCTGACCACGTGCTCTCGGGCCTCGACGCCTGGGTCGCGGACGGACTCGAGGTGCTCTACCTCTTCCTGTACACATTCCTCACGTCGCATCGGAACGCTGGCACTGGCGCGATTCCAAAGCTGAACTACTGCCGCACGCGCGTCGAGCGCGTCCAAGCGACTGTCCAGCGCGTGATCAGTCTCGACGCCATCACATGGCGCAAGCTTGAGTTCTTCTTCAGTGAGATCGAAGACCTGACGATGACTATACGGATCCAAGAGCTCATGACAGCGTTCGTGAGCGGCCAGCGCAGCTACTCGAAGGCGCTGGAGACGTGCATCTTCTTCCCAGAACTTGTGACGTTCATCGCAAAGAAAGCGGAGCACATCTCGATGAGTCTGACCGAGTTCCTCGAGCGCGAACACCTCGCAGCGACAACCGCCTCTCATTCAAAGGACGACACACCACCAGCCGCATCGCTCGTGCATCGAACCATCAAGGCGTTTGAGACACAACTCGAAGGCTCGGCGTTCGATGCGTCCTCGCCGCTCGAAGGGTACTTGCGCAACGTTGGACTCAAGGCACTCGACATGGACAAGATCAACAAAGTCCGCAGCGCGCGCAGTCTCCCGCGCATGAACGTGAGCGGCAAGCACTCGCTTGCGACGCACCACCAGTGCGAGCTCCTTGCATCCGACTACGCGTTGCACCTTCGTCCGCGCTGGAACCAGCCGCGGGTCAAACCGCTGTCGATCAACCGCTACGTCTTTCACAGCGAGGCGTCGATTGCCATGGAAGCTGTGTACGTGCGTCGAAGACTCGAGCTCGCGGAACTGCAGAGCAAGACGTGGGAAGAGCTGCAGCGATGCGCAGAAGACGACGTGCGCGAAGCCTTTCGAGCTCTCACTACAGACGCTCCGTCCAAGAACTCGAGCGTCTTGCTCGCGATTGGCGTGAATGCTCTGCACCTTGGATTACTGGGAAGCAATGGCGGCTCGAGCTTCAGTGCGATGGTGCTCGACAATCCAAAGGCGCAGTCGCTCTCACTCGGGTACTACATCTCACGAGACGCCGACATTGCTGCTGTGCGCGTGGTCATTCGCGTCCACGTCGATGCCGAGGCGACGCGCCAGGAATCGCTTCCACCGACGAGCAGCAGCACTGACGACCGCTCGATAGTCTCAAGCTTTGTCACGACAGCGCTCCAGCGCTTGATCGAGGCTCGCAGCGACGTTGTGCTGCTCCACGCAGTCGACGCCAACTGCTCGAGCTTCTTGTCCAGCTGCCTTGACGACAATCGACAGGCGCACTGGCACGACGTCCCATTTGGCGCAGACTTTCACAACCACCTCGTTGAAGCTGATGTTTGTGGACGCTACCCGCGCGACGCAGTGCTCGGGTGTCTGAGCACTCTCATGGAGCAGCTCCCGCGCTCGCTCCAGACAGTCACGAAGCGCAATGTTCAGGTTCTGTGCGACCTCGCTGTGCAAGTTCGAGGCACGAGTGCGATCGACCACAAAGTCTTCGACACGATCGCTCGGGTCTTTCGGTTCATCTGCAGCCCGCGCAGTGTGAAGACACCAGGTGAGGCAGTGAAGATCGAGGCGTTCAGCGACTTTCAGCGCCAGTTTGCAGCTGAAGCCGGACTGAAGCTCCTCATTGGCGCCGCAGACGAGCTGACTGTGAGCTCGCCGTCGCGGCAGCTCGTGCTTGAAGAAGTGATCCTGAGTCTCATGAAAGCGGCCGAGTTGAGTGCGACGCGCGCCGCGCTGCTTGTGCACTGGCGGCACTGGCTTGCGTACTTTGTCGAGAACGGCGCGTGTGCGACGACGCGAAGCAACTCCGAGTTCCTTCCGCTCTTGCTCCAGGCGATGCACCAGCAGTTCTTTGCTCGCGTCGACATGGGCTGGGAACAAGGCGATAGTAGCGTGTCGTCGACTGTGATGTGCGGCTGCGGCTGTCGCGGCACATCGCCCGAGTCGCTCAAGAGTCTCAGCGGCGTCATGAAGCTCTTCCTCGCACTGCTTCTGAAAGACAAGGGCGTGCTCTGGGGTCAGGATGCGATGAAAGGCCCGATCGACTGCCTCGCGTTCGTCGCTTGGACCATCGCAGCAGACGCAACAACACCGTCATCGCCATCGATGCTAGCGTCAACTCCATCGCAGTCGCCGTTTCAGCAACTGCAGTTGAGTATCTTTGACGTACTCGGTGTGTTCCTCGAGCGCATGAAGAGCGTGGATCGGATCCTTCACTTCTTCGCAGCGCTGACGCCAAGGCTCCTCGACTTCCTAGCTGCAGTGACCGACCCGCAGCTGCGACAATCAGTCTTGCGCACATTGAGCCTCGCGCTCGAACTGTCGATTGAGAAAGGCGTCTGGAAGATCTCGACGCCGTCGTTCTTGAGTTCGCTATACATGATCGTCCAAGCGCTCTGCTCAGGAGATGCGACGACGCCATCTCCAATGACCAAGCGCATGGTCGAGGCGCTGTTCCATAGCGACGTTGTCGTCGAGACGTGGTCGAGTCCAGGCCACGGAGGCGATCGCACAGCAGCAAGTAAGCTCGCTCAGCTCATGCATGAAGAGCACGCGGCGATGCGCCAAGCGCAGAGTCAGAGCGCTGCGTCGAAAGGCAAATCACTGCTCGAGTCGCTCCTCGGTCTCGTGACACTGCCGTCTGAGTCGCCGCTGCGGCCACGCTGCCTCGATCCCGTGCTCATTGCACTCGGGTGGCTCGTGAACGATCCAGCGCTCGCAGACGACTGTGCAGCACTCGGACTCGGACTAGTGCTCCAAGATCTCGCTGAGAGCAGCAGCGCAGCGACGAGCATCCTCGCAGCACGCGTGCTGAGCGTCCTGTACTTTCAGCAGATGGCAACGTCCCATATGTTCAGTGACGTTGCGCTGCGGCGACTGGGCAACACACTGACGATCACACTGGGTGCTGGTGCGCGCATCGGTCTCACGCCCCAGCCGAGCACACTCGGCGGCACTGACTCTCTTCAGCTGTCCGCTGATCAGCGTGATAGCTACCAGATCCTCGAGCTGTTCATCGCAGCGAACGCAACGTCTGGCCTCGGTGCCACGCTCGAGAGCCGCAACGTTGAGACGGAGAGCGTTGATGCGAATGAGCGCAGTGTCTGGACGAACCACGAGTGGGCAGACTCGGAGCGAGCGATGAGCGTCAAGGTTGCCGCAATGCTCAACCTCCTCGCTGTCTTTTCGTCTCTGACGAACAGCATCTTGCAAGTGAAGGAGAGTGAAGAGCTCAAGCAGATCCAGTACCTCCTCTGGGTACGTACCTGCTCGTGTGCGCGTTGCTCAAGCTCTCACGTTGCTATGAAGAGGCGGATGACTGACTCGCTCACGTGCACCATCTTGTGAGCGCAGCGGTTCATCCGCGATCGCGAGTTCGTCGCTGAGACGCACATGGCACTCTACCTCTTTGCGCTGCGGAACATCGTATTTGCCCTCGGATCCGACGTGCTGGTGCTCGGCGTCCCAATGTACAACGACCTCGCGTTTCTCCAGAAGCTGCTGCTACTCTCGCGCAAGAAGACGTCCAAGTTGCTAGCGGTACGCACTGGCGCTTGTGGCGTTGTGGCGTTGAGGGCGAATGTGTTGACAATTGCACTAGGTACTGACAGAGTCGCGACTGCTGCGACTGCTTCTTAACGCAGGAGCTCGCCTCTGGACTGTTGTGGGCTCTCACAGTCGCATATGAGAGCGCCGACATGCTCCCGATTGCGTTCACAACCAAGTTTGAGGACCCAGACGCTGCGATAGCGGCTGTCTCGACTGCTGTTGCTGCTGGCGCAGTGCCGCAAGTACCGACAACCACGGGACTCGTGATGCTCTCGGAGACGATCCTCGCTAAGTTCACGTCCGGCAACGCGATGGACTGCGACGTCGCTGCACTCACGTCGCTTCTGCGGAGTCGGCTCTGCGACGACATCTTCTTGCGCTCGTACGGCTATCCGTTCGTAATCAAGATGCTCGACGCTGTCTGCCAGTCCGGACTCTCTGGCGCGACGAGGAAAGCACCAGTCGCCATCGTAGCGCGATCGATCAACTCCGCTGCGCGAGTAAGTCCACCGTTTGGAGCAATGCTCTTCTACGAGCAGGCACTCGCACAGCGTGACAAAGAACTGATCCAGCTCTGTCGACTCGCGTACAGTTGTCTCGTCGCACTCGCTCGATCGACACCTTCGATCGTCGAGACGATGATCCCACGGACACGGACGAAAGTGATCGGTCTCTTGGAGCTCCAGGACAGCGCGGTCGTACTCCACCACGTCCTGCTTTGCATCAACGTGCATCTCAAAGCCTGCCCGCTCAAGTGCCCTGAGTTGATCGAAGTGCCAGTGGTCGACACGATCCTAGACTTGGCGTGCGCGACATCGAGCACGTCGACAGTGCGTGCGACTGCACTTACGAGTCTTCGCCTTATGCTTCTCGATCCGAAGACATCAGTCAAGCCATTTGGACTCGTCGACAAGCTCTTGAGCGCCCGCTCGCAGGTCGTCGGTAGCCTTCGCGACGACAGCTTTGACGTGAAGAAGCAAGCGCTCGTGCTCATCGTGGACCTCGCGTTCCACTTTCAAGACGACACGCACGTGCGCGGGCTCGCCGCGGTCTTCTCCGAGTCGCAGGAGAACCAGACGCTCCTGGCCGATCTCTTTGCCTCGCTCTCAGCAGCTGTCGATGCGAGTCCAGAGGCAGGGTATGCGCTCCAGCTCCTCGTGCGCCTGGTCGTGCGGCTCGACCTCATCGCGTTGACAGACACCGAACAGCTCGTGAGTGCGATTTGCATGACGCTCAAGGTCCAGACCGACGCAACGTTCCTCCGTCCGCTCCTGTGCAGCTGCTTGCTCCGCATTGCGTCGGACGTCGGGAACGACCGTGTGTTTGCTCGGACATCGCGTCTCGACACGGTCACCGACCTCTTGAGCGAGCGCTTGACGCTCGGCGAGCTCCGCAGCGTTGGCGAGCTCCTTGTTGTCGTCGCTGAGCGGCACGAAGGCATCAGACGGTACCTGAACAGCACAGCGTCTGGTTGCATCAGCAAGATCGCTCGTGTGTTCCAGTCGTTCTTTGAAGTCTCCGCCGACTTGGATGATCCAGGCAGTCACTCAACGCCAGAGAGCTCGGACGCGTACGGAGACATCTCAGGAGGAGAAGCAGCAGACACGACTGTGTCGAGTGAGCAGCACGAGATGCGCTTCGTGATCAAGATGGCAGCTGGCAAACGCGTCTTCATCTCGCACTACACAGACGTCGTCTACGAGCAGGTACGCGTCGATCGTGGCGTGACGGTGTTGACACCTGCGAGCGACTGAGGGACGCTGCTGCTCTGCTGACGTGTGCTGCATGCAGTTTCTTCACTTGCTTGTCGTGCTCGCGCGCACGAACGATCCCGAAGACGAGCGCTTTGGGTGTCCATGTGCAATGCCTAGTGGTTGTGCGCAGTGCGATGCGTGTGATCTGATCGCCAAGGTGCGTCCTCAGCAAGCCGTACACAGCCAACTTGCACCGGCAGAGTGGTGTTGAACGCGGCGCCACCTGACGCTCTGCCGCCGTTGTATTGAATGGCTCAGGCTGAGATCGGACGCGTGATCGTGCGGTTCCTGATCGCGCGACGCATCTTGCTCCGATCGAGCTACGACCTGAGCTACTTCATCGGTTCGACTGGCATACGCGCCGAGAACCTCGAAGCGCTGAGTCTTGCATTAGTCGGCAAGTTGGCGCTTCGCCACACGAGTCGAGCTGAGATCTTGCGAGGGTACACGAGCGACTGGTGCTGGGCACGGTGGATCATGGATCGCTGTGTGCTTGAGCGACTCGAGTCCGAGCACAGTGCCACTGAAAACAACGATGGTCAAGACAGCGCCGTCATAGAAGGAGCCACAGCTGCCGTGATGAGTCTCGGACGATTCTGCACCGAACCGAGTACGTGAACGAGTGTGTATGCACTTGCTAGCTACCGTTGTATGACTGTACCTGACGCTGTGGCGTGCCTTCACAGATGTCGCGGTGTATGTGACTGCGCAGCGCGAGTTCCTCTTGGTGTTGTTCGCGCAAGCAGTCGTCGCGTACACGTACGTTCTGTAGACTTCCTAGAGGCTTTTCATCGTTCTGCCATCTCAGCGAGGCTCTCTGACACAACACAATGTCGGGCTGCTTTTGCTCTAGGGCCGAGTCCGAGACACATCTGGATGTCCAGCGCGCGTCGCTGTTCACACTTGCGCGACTGGCAGAGCACCGCAAAGTCGTGCTTGACCCGCTCTTTCAAGAGAAGACATCGAGTCTCCTCGCGTACGTCGACGCCCTTCGCCGAGACACCGTCTCACTCGCGAACTTGATGCTCTTGACGCGGAACTTTGCTCACTTCACGCCGCGGATGCAAGGTCGCATCGCCGATGAGTCGAACCTGTCGGCACTCGTTGAGCTGCTGCTCTCGAGGGACGACCGAGCCTCACGCGTTGCGGCAGACGTGCTCACGCATGCGCTGTACTTTGAAAAGCCCAAGGCAACGAAGCAAACGCGTGGCATCAGTGGAACACACGTGATGGCAAAGACGCCGCCAGTACTCGATGCGAGAGCATCGACGGAAGAGCTCCGACGCGTGTTCTTGCCAGGATGGTGCTGCATGTTCATTTCTGGTGCGTCTGGAGCTGACGAAGGCATGAACGACGACGACGACTTGCAGCTTCTCGAGCCAGAACTCGATGACGTCTGCGCTCAGCTGAGTGTGTCGACTCGAGAGGAGTTGCTGCGAGTGGTGCTAGATCTGCATCTGTGCCAACCGCCAGTGGAGTCGCTCCAGCCGTGTGAAGAAGACCAAGAGCACGATGGCGATGGGAACATGCCCACGCTACATGCGGACGCGATTGATGACGAAGGGCGAAAGCCGCCAGTCGAGACTCATAGCAGCTTCATCCAGTACGTCTTGCCGGCATCGTTTCGGAACGCACCTGAGCCAGACGACGCGAGCTTCCTTGGGTCAGCGCATCTATGGCAATTCATTCGCAAGCTCTATCTCATGAGCGTACGGGGCGGCAACTGCAACGCTGGTGGCAACGACGCAAGTCCACACAGCTGGCAACCGTCGCTTGATGGCATCAAAGGCGTCCTCTCGCGATGGACAACGCTGAGCGACGTCTTGTTCTCAGGCGCCACGTACGAGCGACGCTCGCGGTTCCTCCAGTTTGCTGTCAGTGTCATGGCGACAGCGCCGGCGCAGGATCCGTCAAGTGTCGCGATTGACGATGTGGTTGCTGTCGCTGATCAGTTTTTGGCGAATGCGCACACGAGCGGCGTTGCGTACGAGCTACTGTACACGCTGTGCGAGCAGAGCGCTGCGAACGTCGACTGGATCCTCCGGCACTGTACTGGGCGTCCTGATGGCGACGATGTTGATCCATTTGACACGGCTCAAGAGGATCCAAAGCGAATGCCCCAAGGGTTCCGCAACCTCCTGCGAGGTCTCCGACTTGAGTACTTGAGTGTGCGCGTGAGTGCGTCGAAAGTCAAGGGCCAAGAGACCGACAGTGTCCGGACGCTGCTCGATCCGCGAGTACCGTCGACTCCTGCGCTTGCGTACGCTGTGGTTTTGCTCCAGACTCTGGCGTCTCGCTCGCTCGACGTGCTGCCGTGGTTTGTCGATCACTGCGGCATTGAGCTGCTCTTTGACGTGCTGCTGCTCGAGCCCAAGTACGCGAGCTCGCTCCGACTGACCCTGCACACTAGGTTCCTGAGCAGTCTCTTGATCCTGCTCACTCGAGTGCTCGAGCTCTACCCCGACACTGTTCACTTCATCATCGCTGATGCGCGCATCGTTCATCGCGTCGTGCGCTGTGCGTTTTCCCACAAAACCCAGGCGCAAGTCGCGGCGCTCGAGCTCCTGCATCGCATCAGTGCGTCATCGATGATCCAAGACATGCTCTATCGACTGGAGCAGCGCTTCTCGTCCGTGTGCAAAGTCGACAGTGACATGGTCGGCTGCCTCCAAGAGCGGTGTGCCAGGCTGCAGATCGCGCCAGCACTGCGTCCGCGTGATGTCGTCGAGCTTGCGCACCTGCTGCAAGTGCCGTACTTCCTCGATCTCTCGTCGACCGAGTTGGTGCGCCTCTCGCTGTGCTTTGTCGAGAGTCGCCTCGTCGATGATGACGCGTTCATGGTGATCGTCAGCAACGGGCAGTTTGGTGTCGCCCCAGACTGGATGCTCGGTGAAACGAGTGCTCCGACCGGTGCTCCAGGTGTCATTACTGGTGCCGCTCCGCCATCAGTGCCTTGTGCACGCGACTTTCCGAGCGCCAAGCGCATGGACGAGGCGTTCCGACGAGCAGTGAGCAAGAAGACAGCGGACGGGTCGCTCATGATGTACAAGATCGAGCGCGAAGGCTACTGGCGCTGCACGACGTTGCAAGTGCGTCAAACGATCGCGAAAGCGATCAAGCGATCGCTCGTGTGCGACTCAAGTCAATCTGCTTCGCACAAGCGCGCATCGCTCAGCCTCGCCTCGCGCGCATGCCGCTTCCTTGTCGAAGACCGCGCAGAACTTGTGCGTCGCGTGGCGTTCACAAAGCAGCAGAGCGAAGCGAGCGTGCTTCAAGTAGTCAGCCAGCACCAGCTCAGCGGAGTGGTGCCACTGCTCGCTCGCTCACCGCTCTTTGCCGGGGTTTCACGTGACAAGCTTGCGTGCCTCGCGTACCGTGTGGGCTCGCCAAAGTTGATCGCGTCCAGCGACGTTCAAAGTGACTCCCTCGCGTCGCTCGTGCTCATGCTTGGCGATGATGTCGAGTGTGAAGTCCAGACTCGATCACATGATCAGCGTGCGACTGTTGTCTCTCTATCGCTGTGTCGTGGAAGTGTCGTTGGCGTTCCTGAGTGGCTCGTTGGCAGCCAAAGCACTCCAACTTCGCTTTCAGTCGTACGTCTGAAGCAAGCACAAGTGCTTGGACTTTGCATCACGCTCGAAGACTTGCTCGCCGAGCTAGGCGAAGCGAGTACGAACGATTGCATCAACCGCTGTCGCCAAGCGATCCATGACGGAGGTCTTGTCGAGCTCCTCAACATGGTGAAGCCGTCTCCATCCATGCCACCAAGCACCACGCACTCTTGTGAGTTCGAGAGCGACCGACTGCAACGCGCTGCTGCAGCACTTCTCCGGCAACTGGTTCAGTCGCGCGCAGTCGCGACTAGTCTACTGCTCACCGACACATGGGCACTCCAAGTCGTGCTCCAAGTCGCCATCTCGGCGCTCCCGGCTCCAGTTGTCAGCACAGCACTCGCCGTACTGGGTTCGCTCGCTAGCGACAGCGCACTCTGCGAGCTCTTCTGTGCAGCGGATCTCCAAGGCCGTCCCGATGCACTAGGGCATTGCCACGAAGCATCAGAGAGTGCCAAGCCTCGCTTGACAGCGTTCGCAGCTTTGGTCGCTTGCTTCCCGCTCCGTCAGTGGGCAGTGCACTCACTCGTGCTCGATCACTTCTTCCGCATCCAGCACCACGTCTTTGCGCGCCTACGGGCTGCGCGTGAGCACATAAGCGAGATCTGGACGACCGCGTACATCCAACAGTGTCAGTTGGTGCTCCAGCAAGACTCCAGTGCTTCTATTGGGACTGCCGAAGCCGTCGCTGCGCACCTCGCACAAGCAATGCAGTGGGAGAACGGACGGCTCCTTCTCGAGCGAAGTCGTGAAACGGCGCTGCACGTGGATGTCTTCCAGGCTTTACTGCGCTCGTGTCATGGAGCACCATGCGCGAGTCTGATGAAGCTCACCATGCTCTACTGCGAGGACGCGGCGCTGCGGGAGCAAGTGTGGACTCTCCCAACCATCTCAGTGAGCTCGCTCGACCAAGTCCTCTCAACCGTTGCAGCTGATCTCGAGCTGCTCCTGCGCTTGCCAAGCATGCCAGCGGGTGAGCAGCACGACGAAGCGCACGAGACGATCCGCGTCTACTGTGCGTTTGTGTCGCTTATGTGCTCGAGTGACACGGACGAAGTGCGGGACGTATCGCTTCGAGAGCGTGTCGAGATCGAGTACTCGATCCTCTCGACACTCATCCAGCTACTCGTGCGCTTTGAAGCGCTTCATCACGTACGTTGTGCTCCTGTCAGCCATGTGCTGTTTGCACTAGCTGCCACTGAGGCTCACCAGTGTCATGATGCTCGCATGTGAATGTAGATCCTCCTTCGGTGCATCGGCGTGCTGTGCTTGGAAGTACCACGCAACTGTGCGCGCGCTCAAGCAGCGACGATCCGCATGGATAGCAACGCCGCAACGAATCAAGCGACGTCGTTCGTCGAGTACATCCTCGAGAGCATTGAACACTTGCAGACTGCGATTGGATCGCCCGAGCGCAGTGCGGACGTCGAGGCGATCCTCCTGTGCGTCCAAGCACTGTCGCACTCGACTGATGGCGCTACGGTGTTCAGCCAGAGAGGCTTCGTCGCGATCGCCATCGACGGCTTTCTGCGCGACTTGCCCGCTGTGCCGACTGCTGGGCACGTCTTGGTCTGGCGCGCGCTCGTGCTCACGCTGCACAACTTTGTCGCGTACGCCCGGGACGGCTTTCTCGAGAACGCTGGCGAGTCGGTGGTCAGTGTCTTTGTCGACTTCTTCGCACGCCTCTCGCGTTGGTACCAAGACGAGCAAAGTCGCGAGAACGTCTCACTTGGACGCGTCTTGCGCGACTTTGTTCGATTCCTCGCGCTGTACTCGGGTAACGCGCTTACGAGGCAGCACATGGCAGCAACGTACTTCAACGACGCAAACCAAGCGACTAGTGTAACACGTCCTTGCTTCTTCTGGATCGTCGATCGCTGCGCGCGCGGGTCTGCTCACGACGCCAAGCAGCTGCCACGGACTGCTCAAGCGAGCGTCCTCGCACTGGCGAGCGACTTAGCGACCGCAAGTCTCGATCTGCTCTCGAACCTTGTGCAAGACGTGTCGATCGCCCTGACGCTCGCATCCCAGACAGACTTCCCATACGCTGTCGAGCGCATCTTCCAAGCGCTTGGAGCGGATGCTACGATCAGCAGCAAGGAGGCAGCTGTTCTTCTGCGCTTCGTGTGTTTGTCTGCAGAGCAGCTCGCAGCGACAGTGCTCGGTCTGTCTGTGGCTCGACCAACGGCATCTACGCCGACTCTCATTCGCATCATGCAGTCGGGTCGATCGTCGATGCAAGCGCTTGTGTACGCGCTGCGACTGATGTGGCTCTTTGAGATCGCCGATCAACGCGATGACACCGGCAAAGCGAACGGCAGCAGTCGACTCACAGCAGCTCAAGTGATCGAGCTCACAGCTGCGGCAAGCGACCGCGCAACGATGATCCGTGCCAACTCGAGAGTGCTGTGCAACGCTCTTGGCTTGCTTGCTGACCTCTTGCGAAGACAGCCAGTCACGACTGAAGCAAACGAACGCGAACGAGTAGCGCTCATGAGTCTACTCCAGCGCCTGCTGCCTCGTCAGTCAAACGGCAGTCACCTGAAGACGCTTGAAGCGACGTTGCAGAGTAGTAGCCGACCGCTTGAGCTCGCGGACCTGTACTCGACTGCCAAGTGGAACGCGAACAAGACGATCGAAGCGCTTTGCGTGCAGCACCAGTTTGCTCGGTGCTTTCAGCACTGTACGCACGCCGACTTGCATCGGGTGCTGGGGAGCGAGACAACGACATCGTCGTCTCGCACTGACCGCGTGTTCAAGCTCAACGTCTTTGCGCCATCGATCCAGTTGCTCTCAACGCCAAGCGAAGACGACAGTGGCAGCGACGCCGCATTGACGATACCGAGCGAGATCCAATGCGACGTTCTCGATATGGTTGCGAATGTCCTGCTTGCGTACAACGCGAGTGGCGACGACGATGCTTTCGGACGAACTTCCACTCGTCTGCGCGAGTTCCAACGGCTTGCAGAGCAGGAAGCGCTGCTCTGGCGATGCAGCACTCTGATTGCGTCACAGGATCTCGAGCTAGCGTGCCAGGTACGAGCAGCTTGCTTGAATGCTGTGGCATTCAGTCTGCCGGACTCACCTGATCTGTGTATCCTATCACCATGGCAGGCGCTCCGAGTCCTGACAATCTATTCTGAAGAGCACGCGACGGTGTGGAGCGAGGTCGAGAGCCTCCAGCGCCAGCACAGCGTCGATCTGCTTGATGTACTGCTCGCGCGCGTCGAGTCCAAGCCGCTGGTTGACGATGCTGTCGAGCTCACTCATGCAGTCGCAATCGATGCCTTGCGTGCGTTCAACGCGCTCATTGAGTACGCGCACGCGTTGACCAGCCATGCACACGCAATCAAGAGTCTCGAGCGCCTCACACAAGTCGTCGCAAGTTCAATCGCGGGCCAGCAGCGCGAGTTTGAGATCGAGTGTGCGCGGACGTACCTGTTCATCCTCCGCGTGCCTTCTCATGCGCGATTGAGCGGCCCAGAGGTGGTGCGCGAGCTCTGGCGCTTGCTCACTCGACTTTTGGCAGCAGATCCAAGAGAGTTGGTGTATGAACCAGCCACGCGCATGGCGCTCAGCTGCATCGTCGACTGCACCGAATCGATTCAAGACGAGCTTGCGTCGATGTGCTTGGCGAACTGGAACGCAGAAGGCGCAGCTCTGGTACAGCAGCTCGCTGACATCGCAAGTGCAGACACGTGGACAAGCGAGGCGCACGTTGGAACTGGCCGCCTCGCGATCCAAGCACTCGAAGCTTTCTGCGCGAATCGACACGCTCTGGCGATGGTCTGGGACAGCCACGAGATCATGGAGAGCGTGCTGGCGAACGTCTCAAGCTCGAGCCCTCTGTACCATGACCGCATTCGCTGCTTCTCACGTCTGATCGAGAGGCAAATCGATTCGTGCCACGCCACCACTGGCAAACGCGATGTGCGCGCGTCGCTGCGCCATCTCATCGCGCGGTACGAGACGTTGAGTTCGATGCCAATCGCAGAGCGCAGTGCACTACTCGAGCTCTTGCCAATGCTGATCCCGACTGGCGCGACGGCAAGGCAGCTGGAACTAGGTGCAGCGACATGGAAAGTGGTGGTCGAGAACGCCTTGTACTTCCTCGAGCATGGCAACAGCGTCGACGTCGCAGCAGCGCACACTGCGTTTGACGTCTTGATGCGCCGCAGCGACTGTCTCCCAAGCCTATTGGAGTTGAGTCCGATCTTGCGCCGGATCTGGACAAGTCTGCTCCGGTCGCTCGAGCGCGGGATCGTGAAAGCCATGCTAGAGCCAGCATTCGTGTCATTTGTTCGAGCCGCGAACGACCAGGAGCGCCGCCAGAGTGACGCCAAGTCGCAGGTCCACAACTCACGCAGAGGCTCTGTAGACGCACCGATCCGAGAGCCGCCCGTGACGTGTCGCGCGATTCGCCTTACTGTCTCGACGATCGTCCATCTCGGTCGGATCCTGTCGACGCGAACAGCGGAGCTGCGATGCACGCAGCTCTGTGTGTCGTTGCTCATGTCTCGCGTGTGCTACGTCGACAGTGACGTGACTGAGCACGAGTACGCAGCGCTGAGCGACTTACTCGAGACCATCACCGACACGGACGCGGTGTTTGCCGATGCAAACTCTGTGTGGCTCTCTGAGCGCCACTTTGAGAGCTTTGCCACCTGGCTCGTTCGCTCGACAGCGGGGCGACTACCCGCTGCACAACACCTTGCAGCGCTGCGCTTGCTGGCCAAGCTCCTCGCCGCAACAAGCCAGTCGCTCCATGAGACACAAGATGGCGGCGCGCCTTGTCGGCTCTATGACGTCCGCCAAGTCCTCGCAAGCATGCAAATCGACATTGTCGACACTGTCTGGTGGAGCTACCACACGACTCCAGCGATGCTAGTAGCAGAGACGAACTGTCTCGCGCTCTGGTGCGACCTCGTTCAGCTTGCTTGTACTGACGCCGAGTCCTCCAGACGCGTCCTGTCGACGACGCTCGTGCACCATCTTGCGTGGGACGTCTTGAACGGATGCTACTACATCGGGTCGCTCAGCAGTCTCGCAAACCAGGCGCTGCTTGCACTACTGCAGACGATCTGCTGCCGTTGTCTCTGTTCAAGCATCACGGCACTCTTTGACGAGCACGCATTGCTCTTTCAAGTGGTCTTGGACCACTGCGTGCGCACTGTGGCGCTGCTTCCAGGCGCACACAGCATCAAGTTTCTCGCAATCGAGCTCCTCAGTGTCTTTGTGAAGCACGAGCCATTCGTGTACCAGCTGCGGCGGACGTGTCACTTGTATCATGGAGACCACTCGCGACAGGATCGCAAGACGCGACGCAACTATCTCTGCGCGCTCTCAGACTTCATCGCGATGAGCCAGAGCAGCATCGTGGCGCTCGAGCAGAGTCTCACTGTCGTCTGGATCTTGGCAACGTCGGAGCTCGGGATCGCGCCACTGCTTCTGGCTCGAACAGATGTACAGGACGCAATGGTCGACCTCCTCGACGCGAGCCTTCGAGCATCAGTCGGCACGTCTCACAAGCTCATGCTGCAACTCGAGCACACACGTTCAATGGCTCCGCTCGACGGCTTTCTTCCGAGTCTGCCTCCGTCATTAGCGAGCGTCGAGAGCTGTCGAACTGCACTCAAGCTCCTGCATCTGTGCATGAAAGACGCAGCGTTCGCAGATCCGATGCAGCACGAGCTCGGCATCTTCTGCGAGCTCTTTGCTGCACTTGGGTGTCCCGACTGGGAGATCGCTACCAGTGCCTCGGCAGTGATTGCTAGCGCACTGAAGTGGCCCACCGAGTTGATGAACCACGCGCGTGACGACAGTGACAACGGCACCAATGAGCTAGATGAAGCCACAGTCGACGTGGAGCAGTTCGTCACGACGACCGAGCCAAGTGCGAGCAATCGGTATCGCCGCCTCGCGTTCTTTGCGAATCTGAACGACCAGCACGTGTTTGACGTCGTATCGAGTGCAACAGAGCTACCGTCGTGCTTCCTGCTGCTCACCGCATGGGTCCAGTTCTACTCGACGAACCTCCATTTGCTCTGTAAGGAGCCGACAAGATCCGTGTCGACGACCAACAAGCGCGAATCATCAAATGGCGATGCGGAGGGGGCGAACGATGGCGAGAAGACGCCGCGACCAGTACTGAAGGCATCAGCGCACGTACGGCACCTTGTCCACATCTTGGAGATCCTGCTGTACGTCCTGACCAACTACTTTAGTGTCGTGTACGAGACGAGCGAGGATGCGCCGCTACCGGACGAGAACCTCCAGCACACGGCGCTCTGTACCGACCTGCTCGCCTTTTGCAAACGCCACGTGGCGAACGAGCAGCACCTTGTTGTTGTCGACAGCGCTGTGATCCGAAGCCGCGCGCTCGCACTCGTACACGCATTGTGCTCGTTCGACATGCACCAGTACGCTGCCGAGGTGTTCACCCACGACGGCAACATTAGTCGCCTGCTGACGATCGTGGAGACGACGCAGTCTGCCCAAGAACAGCGCGCGGCAGTGCGGCTGCTCGTGGACATCACGTCGTACTCGAAGGTCAAAGACCTCTTTGTCTCGCACCAGACGTTGCTGCTCCACGTCTGCGCGTGGCTCGAGAACCCGCGACTCGAGGAGCTCCAGCCGTTTGCGATCGGGATCCTCAAGACGCTCGCGACGAAATCGATTGGACAGCGCCGGCAGACTGTGTTTGCGTTTGCACCGAGCTTCCACGACCAACTCGCGCACTTGCTCTTCCACGGGCGGCAGTTTGGACGCAAGACAAGCGTCGTGAACTACACGTTACCAGCAAAGGTCGTCGTGCGCCGCGCAGAGCTCGTGCTGGGCTTTCGCATTGGTCACTCGAAGCTTCCTCCGTTGTCTGAAGCGAGTGGTGAGCCAGTGCAGTTCCCCATCGATGTCAAGGTGCACTTTCAGATCACTCAGACCACGTCAGCAGCCACGCAGCGTGTCTTCCAGCTTGCGTCCCGCATTCAGAGCCAAAGTGACAGAACCGCGCATGCGATCGTACTGAACGAGTCCGACTCGCTCGTGCGCTGCTCAGTCGTTCTGACTTGGCATAGCGCGAGCGGCGTGCGATCGAAAGCCAAGCTCGCTCTGACGCACGCGTTGCACTCGAGCTCCGTTCGCCCTCTCCACGGCGCAAGAGCAACAGAGTCGACACTGACACTTCCAAGCATGAAGAGCGCGTGCGTTGTTGCGATGCTCTCAGATGTGGTCGTGGAGGAGTCGGGCGACGACGTCGGTGCGATTGGACGTCTCTTGCGCCACGAAGACATTGACTCGTCGATTCTCGCAGACGCCACGAGCATCGTCGCGGAGCTGTGCAAGTGCCATCGCATCTTCTGCGACAATCGAATCAAGCTCTGGGACCACATCTTGTCGGCGATGAGCGCGCATGCGCGTCTACACGATGCTGGCAAAGACAGCTCTGGCGCAATGGCGTGCCTCCAGAGTCTGTCATCTTGGTTCTGGAGCAAACCGGGCGTCGGCTTCTTCCAGACCAGCGTCACGCCACTCCTGCATCTCATCCAAGGTATGCGCACCCATGCGTTCGTGTACAATGTCGTGGCGACAGGCACGTCGTCTCGAGGCAGCGCAAGATTCATCCGTCATGATCGGCACGACGAGCAGGACAAGCACAAGCGGGAGTCTTTGCTGTTGAGCCACGAGCCGAACTTCCTCACTGGTCTCGTCGACTGGATCGCTGCGATCGAGAGCCCAGATGTGACGGCGAACTGCCTCAACGCGCTCTTCTTTGAGAACACGGACGTGCTGCTGTGTCTCTGTCGCGCACTCTTCCCAACACGGAGTGCTCGCGCGAGCTACTTCAGTCTCGTCGCTGCAGCCGTGCGCGCAAACATGGTGCACTGCGAGGTCTTTGCGCGCAAGCACGCGCTGCAGTTGCTGCTCTCGATCTTGAACGCGCCGCCACCCGGCGACGAGAGCGATGCGTCGTACGTCGAGATGCTCCAGTCCGCAGCGCGTGCGATTGCCAAAATCTGTCGCCACGCAACGGCACGGAGTAAGTTTGTCCGACATGGTGGGCTTGCGATGTACGGCCGCATCGCTGCGAGTGTGTACGTGCGCGAGCAGCCATCGCAGCAGCACGAGCAACACGCAGTGCACGAGGCAGCCGAGAACCTCGTGCTTGCTGCCTCGTTCATGTGCGACTTTGTGACGCTACACACGTTTGTCGACCCTGAGCGTTCGCAGGACGTGCAATGGCTCCATCTCTTGGCGTCTCGACCCAACGATGAGTTCGTGTCGTCGTTGTCAATGTCGCCTGCACCAGCGCCGCTGTCAGTCGTGGAGACCTTGCTGCTCTTCCTTGGGCAATCACATGATACTGCGACGCCATCGACATCCAGTGCACGAGAGAACCGTCACTACAGTAGCTACGACCGTCTAGCCGCTGCAGTCGTCACAGCGGTCGTCGAGCGACATCCACGGCGCATAGTGATTGAGCGCGAGTTGCTCGAGCTCTCGCTCGACCACTCGTCTGTGAACGAGCGAGCAGCGACGCCATTCAGTGCGGCCACGAATCGACACAAGTGCACGCTCTTGGTCGGTCTTGAGCGCGCGATTGCGCTCACGAAATGGGACTTTGACAGCGACCTCAACGTCATACGGCGCACGTACTACGCTGGCGTGTGCGCGGGCGTCCGCACAGGTGTGATCCCACCGTCGTGCCGCAACGTCTTCTTGCGCTTTGATCAGGACTTTCTGCTGTCCGAGACGCTGCGGCAGCCATCTGTACCGACGATGAGCGTTCGCGCGATTAGTGCTCGGCGACCTGCGCGTGTCGACAAGTACGTGACCGAGGACGCCAGAGACAACACGCACAATGACGCACTGAAGCACCAGCTATCGCGTCGCGCGCTTCTTGAGAACGACGGTCAGATTGGCAAAGACGTGAAGGACCTCGTTGCGTTTGTCGTCGAGCACGACGAGCTCGTGCAGACGCTGACAGCGAACCGCAAGAAGCACTTGACCAACAGCATTCGCGTCGCAGATCGGAACGCGCGCGTGCTCTTTGCGTGCCACTCTGTGATCTCGCTCGCCTTCGACTTCTACATCGACATGATCGCGACGGTGCAAGCCGAGACGAAGCCCACGAGTACAACAGTCGAGACACTCGAGATGCAGCAACAACGAGGCGCGCGCCATACGCAAGCTGTGAAAGGGTGGCTCTTGCTGCTAGAAGAGCTCAGCGGCTTGGTCTGCTGCGCGCTGCACGAGCTTGATGGGACGTACTATAACGCGCTCGCGCAACAGCTCCATGCGCTCGTGACCGACCTCCCAGCGTTCTTGCTCAAGATGGAGCGCATTCAAACCAAGCTCCACGCGAGTCTGCTCTTCCTCAAGAACGTCCACAACGTCCTCAAGCGCGTCGCGAACAAGAACGAGCTCAAAGGCGTCGCTGGCAATGGCTTTGGCGTCGCAGAGGAAGGCAAGCGCGTGTGCGAGCGTCTGCGGCAGCTCGAGCCGGACGTGAGCGAAGCACTGGCGTACGTCCTGAACTCGCCGTATGCACACGCGCAGCTCGCGCGCATGCTCGTGGCAATGGACTACATGTGGCGCCGCGTGCTCGGATCCGTGGCGCTCAGTAGTCTTATGGCTGGCGCAGCTCGTCCAACGGAGGCACTCGTGCGCAAGCTCCGCCGGCGCGTGGGACAGGTGCTGGTGTTCATAGCAAACCCTGCCCCCGTGCTCATGGTCCAGTGGCGCAAGATGCGCACAGTGCTCGCTGCGTTAGCACTGGTCATGCGGTCGAGTGACCGCACGAGTAGTGGTGCTGGTGCAGCATTTCACAGCGTTGGCGACCCTAACAAACGTCTGTCAAAGGACGCGCGACCAGCAAGCGACCGCGCTCTGAACACAGACACGCGTGATGTCGACAGCGATCGCCACCGCCACGATGTCTCGCACTTTCCGTTCTGCTCGCTCGAGTCGCTGCTCGATCACTATGGGTACGCGTCACTGAGCTCGAAGAAGCTCAAGCAGGCGCTTGCGATGCCGGCGCTCAAGCCTCGCGTGCTGCAGCTCCTAGCGCTCGTGCTCGAATCGCCTGCGAGCGCGATTGAGCGGCAGTCTGTGCTCCAGTTCGACGCAGCGTTCGATCAACTCACGCGCGAGCAAGCAATTACAGTTATGCACGAGCTGCGCACACTGCTCGACGACACGGACGCTGGCATTCGCCTGCGCCAAGTTGAGAGAACGCCAGTCGAGCTGAGTCTCTGGCGCGTCGTGGTGCGGCCGGTGCAGCGGCTGCGGCTGTACCATTTGTACTTTGCGCTCAAGGACTTCATGGCAAGCGACGCCGCCACGCAGCAAGCGACCCTAGATCAGTACCGTCTTGACGACGACGTGCTCCGAAGCCGGAAGGACTCGATGGTTGCTGCCGGTGTGGTGTCCTTGAAGACAGACTTGACTCCAGAAAGCACACTTCACGTCAATGACACGGCGCCAAGCGACGCGGCTTTGGACACTCAACACCTCACACTGGACGCCCCACCGCTCGTCAAGAAGATGCAAGGACGTGGCCGCACACATAAGCTCCTGGACGCGATTCATCCCTTTCGGTTTACGCTGCGAGTTGGCGCGACGACCGGCGACTTGTCTATCAGCAACCGCCACGTCGTCGCCGCGACATCAGACGCTGTCTTTGACGCGAGCGTCCTCGCTGTCTGTGACAGAGTCTCGCTTGTGGATCCGCTGTCAGAAGAAATGGCTGTGCTCCAGCTCCGCCGCAGACTGCACCACCAGAAGCAAGCCGCACAAAGCGGTCTTCACAGCGTATTGTCGCGCGTGCGCACACCTCAGCGCAGTGCGTACGGGTCATCGAACAGACGCGTCGCTCGTGTGTTCACGCAGCTTAAGCGCCGACTGCAGCTCTTGCTGCTCTTTGCAGCGTTCTGGCGCCAGGAAGAGCTCACCGCAGATCTCAAGAACGAGCTACTTGTCAAAGCGTTCGACAGCCCAATCGAGCGCAACGAGTACTTCTTGTCGTACCACGTCAGGAAAGCTATCGCCGAGCTCACGCGCGTGTGGATGCCCGAGAGCGGCAACTTGGGGCTGCGGCTCTGGCAAGCGCAAGGGTATCTGTTGGGCGGTACACTTGCGTCTGTGCTCGTCGTGTACGGCTTGCCACTTGTCCATGACAGTGGCAGTAGCGCCAGCACACACAACTTGTTCATGACGCGCGCGATCTACGCCTACGTCTGCTCGGTCTTTGCGCTGTGCGCTGCCTCGATCTTTGTGATCGCGCGAAGTGCGTACACTGCTTCGAGCATTTGTTGCTCCTGTATTGTGCTGACCAGATCTTGCCGCAAGCTAATGGCTCATGCTTGCTTGTCTTGCCTCTGTGACTAGAGCACTTTGTCTTGCAAGAGCGCGATCGCATTCGCTTCGCGCCTGCGACCAAGTACTACCAGAACGCGCTCGCAGTCGTGTCGATCATGCTCGAGCTTGTGCAGCTCAACTCGCTCACGTTCGACCCGACGATCGAGTGGAACACCACAGATCAGATCCCAAAGCTCGTGCAGTGGCTTGGAACGCTCGGGATCACAGAGATCAGCATTGTGCAAGTGAAGCTCAAAGCGTTGCTGTGCTTCCTCGCACTTTTGATCTGGTTCGTGATGCTCAAGTCCGCGAACAAGTTCCAGGACTCAAACCCGTTGCTGAACCACTTGTTCACGAAAGACCTGCCGTCGCTCCTCAACGGCTTTCTCTACATGAGCACGATCTCGACGTTCTTCTCGCTCCTCTCGTGCATCGACTGCAGCGGTCAGTACGGCAAGATCTTTGACAAGTGCGACGTCAAGAAACATGGATTGAATCGCAGCACGCCCGCGCCGTTCCTGCTGAGCCATCAGTCCGTCGTGTGCTGGAGCGACGAGCATCAGCAGTATGCACTCCTTGGTGTCTGGGGGATTACGTTCTACCTTCCGATCGGTTTGCTCTCGCACGGCATGAACCAAGTGCTCTTTCAGCAAGAGAAGCTCGACATCAAGTACGCGCCAGTGATCTTGCTCCTGAGCCAGTTTGTGAAAGCTGCGACAGCGACTGCGAAGGCGTTCTTCACGTTCAACTCGCTCGCACTCGCGTCAATTGGGCTCGCAGGCAACGGCATCTTGTTCTTGCTCATGGTATCGATGAAGAGCTCATCGCTCTGGTTCGTCAAGTTCATCAAGTCTGGCGTCTATGCAGCGTCGTGCTGGTCGTCCATGTGTGCGATCTACCACATCAAGATCCAAGCGCCAGCGTCCAGTAGCTTGCTCTACATAGGCTGGCTCACTGTTGCGGCTATCACGGTGTCCGCCGTGCTCTGGCACCTGCGCCAGCAAGCGGAGCGCAAGCAGCGCGAAGACCACGCGCATTGGGACATGCACCGCTCGCTCCTTGCAGCAAGCCATGCATCGCTCAATCGCTCGACGCTCACACCAGTTGAGCAGCGCTTCCTCGCGACTGCGAAGAAGCGCGCTGCAGCCGACACACTCACACCTCAAGCTGTCATGTTTGCCAAGCAAGCACAACGGTTGAGCGCAGACGAACCTCCTGAAGAGCTCGAGCGCTTCATGCGGCGCGCACGAGCACTCGCGAGCGGGAAGCGACCCGAAGTCCAAGTGCGCAACACAGCAGCGAGCGCCGCTGTGTTCATGCGCAATGCACGAGCAAGTGCTCGGAGCATCGACTTGCCCGTTGAAATCATGCACAGTGTTGTTCATGACACGAGATCAAAGACGCCGGCGGCGGGAACAGAAGGTCTGGTGCGCCGGCGTCGCCACGCGATGGTGTTTGCCACCAAGTAGGCGCTCAAAGAAAGATAGTGGTGTCAACCGTAATGAAAGCGTCGAACTATCAATCAGCCACATGGCATGCTGCATGCGATCGCGTGTACTAGAGATCGCTAGCTGTGGTTGAGAGGTCCATCGCGACACTGTCGGCCATCTCGAACATGGCTACACTCGCTCGTATCATCACAACACGCACAATCGAAAGTGGCATCAGCGTTCATTCGCTGTAAACGCC
>JAASFT010000294.1:0-24742 GCA_023333885.1 Globisporangium parvum
CCCATAGCACCCCCGCCCGAGCCGATGCCAATGAACTTGTCACGCAGCCGACGCGACTTCTCGCGCTCTTCTCGAATGAGGTCGTTGTCGTTCAGGAGGTCGACGATCTGCTTCGCCTTCTCGCGCACTGCGCACACGCGACACCGTGAGTTAGTCTCCGGCATTCTCACACTAGGGATCTCTGCTGAGCCACACATCGCAATGTCCGGTCGTACCGCCTGCGCCTTTGTCTGCCGAGCCGTCGTGGTACGAAAAGTCCGAGAGCTGGCGGAGCTTGAACATGTGGTCGCGCGCGTTCTCGACCACGCGCTCCGTGCCGTTCTTGACCAAGTGCTCGAGCAGACTGAGCGCCTACAGCAGTGCCATCTATTGTCAGCTCGATCATCGACGTGGTAGTTTAGAGACAGAGCGCATGGCGGATGCTGCGTACTTTGAACACTGTGCGCCACTGGCGCGCATGCGAGTCCGTGGCTTCCCAGATCTTCTTCATCACGACGCTGTAGGACTCGCTGCAGCCAGTCGAGCAAGCAAGCGAGCGAGCGTGAGTCGTCGACATGTAACTAGTCGGGAACGAGCCATGAGCGACTCTGGCAGCACGTACTAGTCGTAGGTGAGCTGCGCAATCTCGTTCAAGAGCGTGCTGGACGCGCCCCAGTTCTTGTTCGAGAGCGCGTCTTCCATCTTGCGCTCGACGTCCGTGCCCATCTTGGCTTTCACGGCGCTCTTGCTGCAAGAGGTGGCGCCATGCACAGCATCGGCATTTGCTCGTGAGTGTTCTTCTTGCTCGCTCGCTCTCAGTCAGCAGCATGCCAAGCAGACGCGAGCAAGAGCTCTCTTTCCGGTCGCTCCCACGACGCTAGTCTCCATTGCGTTGCGCGTGGCGACTCGCACGGACCAAGCAAGTGCGAACCGCCGCGTCATCTCAGCGCAAAGGGGGAGACGAAGTCGAGGAAGGAAAGAGCGAGGGGACGAGGGGGCTCCTCTCTTAGCAACGCGCACATACACACACAGATGCTACGTACGCCTCGTCCATGACATTCTTGAGTCGGTCGAGCGCGAACTTGTCCATCGCGACGACTGCTTCCTGTGCTGCTGCTGCTGCGGTCCCTTCTCGCTCCTGCGCTCGCTTTGCTTCGGTCTCCTCTGCAGATCGCTGCTGCCGCGTGTGCGCAGGCGGTCGGCGACGGGTACCAAACTGTATCGGAATTATACCTTGCAAAGCGCGCTACAAAAATTCCGACTGTTGAAGTGCATTTTCCCGCAAGCCCTCGTGTGGACACACTACATTATCTGGCAGTGTAGTCCACACAGTATTTGCGCAGCATCACATTATTCCAGTAGCAAGTCAAAGCGCATGCGAATGTAGTGCAGTCGTTCTTCGGCTCCGAGCTCGCGATCGCAGCAGATCGATCGACTGCTGCTCGCAGCGCTTCATAGCTTGGCTTGTTACAGCTGAGCGCCAAGCCGGTCACGATGACATGACGATGACGGTGACGGTGCCGAGGTTTGCAGGATGCTTGACGCCTCGATGCGCAGGCGGCGGCATTTTCAGCGCTTGCTCCGCGACAAAGTGCCACAGTCTATTCGCGCGCACAGGATGTTCAAGGTCGAGAGCCTGATTGTTCATGCTGCGGTGGTGGTGCTACGTACTCGTACAGCGAGCGAGGCTGTGTCATCGGCGTCCTGGCGTTGAGTTGGACGCGAGCGTCTTGGAGCTCGGAGAGTACACTGGCAATGCAGCAACGTGCGGGGACACTGGCACTCGCGCGGATACTGCAGACGGTCGCACTCCTGCAGCTGCTGCGAAGAATGCAGCGTACTGCTCTTCTGCTGGCACTTCGACTGGCGGTGCAGGCGCTGGCGGTCGATCGCGGAGCCAGTAGTTGTCTTCGTGGCTCACTCGGCCGCGACCGCCGCGCTCGAGGTCTCGGTCGCGCCGCCGCTGCAGCGCCTCGCTCATTGCGCGGCGGTAGTTGCGCCACGTGACGTACGCGTAGCTGACCGAGACAACGAGGAAGAGCACGAGCAGCACGTACACGACGATCAGCGCTGCGCTCGACTTGGCCATCCTCGCTTCCTTGCTTGCTCGCGCTGTTTCGTAAGAGCGCTTGTAGAGTGACAATTGGAAAGTGAGTATACAAACACGAGATGAAATCGATTCGCGCGTGTCTCTGTAGCGCACGTACTGTGTCCGCTCGTGAAAGTACGAGATCACTTCAACGCTACGGACTACCTGTCCTGTGTGAGCAGGTTTGTGCTGAAGGTCTTCGACTTCGAGCTCACGATCTGCTACGACGGTGCTCACGGCACTTGCGTGGCGCTTAGCGCTGGACGAGCAAGGTGTGCGGGACGAGGACCTGCTCACACGGGAGAGGTAGTCCGTAGGTTTGCGTTGAAGTTCATCGCAGCACTCGTCACTCAATGACGACAAAAACAATTGCTATAATTTTGCAAGAATCACGTTGATAGTGTGGAAAGAATTGATTCGGTCACTCCGTTCAACATCACTCTGTGACATCGACAATGACGACGACCTCGGTGCTGATCGAGAGCAGTGCGAGCAGCAGTGTAGCGACGCTGCTGTCGTTCCTGTTCGTCGGTGCGCTCTGGGGATGCACGAACCCGCTCATCAAGCGCGGTGCGAACTGCGCTCGCGTGACACTTGTGCATGATGACGAAGAGGACTCGCCACACGAAGCCCTCACATCCTGTGATCGTGTCGCACTGCATTGCTCGCTCGCGTCGGAACGAACGCAGGGAGCGCTGCAGACGTCGTGTATGTGCGCAAGCGCAACTCGCCAGCCGAGTTTGCGCGTCAGCTGCTGCACTGGGTGAAGAACTGGAAGGTGAGTGTGCGCGCTGCTGATGCTGATGCAGTTGGTGCTGGTTCACTCGTGCGCGCCTGCTTGCGAGTGCTCGCTTGCTGCTGCACCTGCACATGAGTCGTTCACCCACGCACTTGTCACGTGGTACGAACGCTAGTTTGTCGTACCATTTGCACTGAACCAGAGCGGGTCAGTCGCGTACGTCTTCCTCCTTGGATCTGCAGGTACGATCCAATGCAAAGCGTGTGAGGGAGAAGCTGGAGCGCAAGCCAAGGGAATGAGCTGAAGCCCTGGCGTGTATGGTGTCGACGGCCTCTCTTGCACCTTCACTCATTCGCTCGCTCGTATGCTCAGAGATCTCGACTGCGGTGCCGATCTGCAACTCGCTCACGTTCGTCTTCACGGCCATCACGTCGCGTCTTCTGGGCGAGAAGCCAAAGCGACCTGCATGTGCGTTGCCTGTGCGTCTCGATCGGTCGAGTGCTCTGCTGCACACTCGTTGCGCGTGCACGAACGGGCCGCAAGCCAGTGGTGCTGATGTGGACACTGACACTCGCACTGGATCCCATGCGGCGGTGCGGGCAGGGACGTACGCCGGCATGGCGCTCATCCTCGTCGGTGTCGTCATCTGCTTTGACAGTAAGGCGTGACGTGCACAGCTCAGCGGCTCAGCCGCATCCACACGGCGGCAATGAGGACAGAGGATGCGAAACGCAAGTGCATTCTAACGCTAACATGGGGGAAGGAGTGGCGTGGCGCGCGTCCGGAGGCAGTCGCGCAGGAGACAATGCAGTGGACGACTCGCTCGTGCTCGCGCGCTGCTGCGCTCTATCAGCTCCTTACGATCGCAACGTTGCCGCGCACGCACGCACGCACTCACTTGTCGTGCGCAGCAGCAACAGCTGCGACTGCTGCCATCCGCTCCGCTCGCCGCTGCTCGTGGTGCGCCAGGACCTGCTGGTGCACTTTCTTCTGCTTCTGCGCATTGTCGGGGAGCATGAGGTGCTCGGGGACTTCGTCAATGATCCCAGCGGCGCGGATCTTCATCCACTTGCGAAAGTTCCAGTACAGCGCGCGGTCGGGGAGCAGGAGCGCGTGCTCGAGCGCATTGTGCCAGTCCAAGCGGCTCAAGCGCGCGTTGTTCTGCATCATCTGCATCGTGATGCGGCACGCTTCGCGCGGGTTCTTGCGCTCGTTCGCGTAGTACTGAATCAGCTCGCGGTAGCACTCGGTGCTCTTGTCCATCTTCTTTGCGTGCGAGTGGAGCATGTGGACCGCCGCGTTCACGTCGCCGCTGCGAATGTGCGCGAGCACAACGCACTGGTACGTGAGCGTGTCCCACTTGAGCCCATCGCGCTTCATCGCTTTCGCAAACGCGTGGACCTGGTCCAACGCACCGCTCTCGAGCAGCGCAGTCAGCACGGCGTTGTACGCAAACATGTTGAGCGCGTCGCCGCTGTCTTTGCGCGCGTGGAAGAGCGCAAGCCCGTCGCGCTTGTCGTCTGCGTGCGGCGACTTGGCGTGGGCCATGAGCACGCCACTGAGGTACTGGTCCCGGAGCTGCGCTTGCATCGCTGTCGGCATCCCGCGGTAGACGGCGAGGACGCTCGTCCAGCGCTTCGCCTTTGCACACGCCGAGATCGCCGAGTTGTAGATCGTCATCGTCGGCGTGAAGCCGTCGCGCTCGAGGCTCGCGAGCACATCGAGCGCGAGGTCCGCGAGCCCGGTCTTGCCAGCGCAGATCGCAAGCGAGTGGTACGTGCTCTGCGTCATCTCGAGCGACTGCTGCCGGATCGCACGGAGCACGCCGATTGCCGAGTGTCCGTCGCCGACGCGCGCGCACGAGTTCAGGATGTTGTTGTAGATCACGATCGTCGCGTCGACTTTGTGGCGGAGCATGTCGTCAAAGATCTCGAGCACGAGCTCGTGCTGGTCCGACTTGAGCGCCGCAGACAGCGCGCGCGAGTACGTCACGCTCTTGGGGACGTACCCGTCGTTGCGCATGACTTCAAAGACTTTGAGCGCTTGGATGAACTTGTGCTCGTGGTAGCAGCACGCGATCGCGCTCGAGTACGCGTGGATGCGCGGCCGCACGCCCTGCTCGCGCGAGTACCGCAGCACGTCAATGCACTCGGCGAAGCGCTTGCGCGCACCGAGCACTTCAATCAGCGACGTGGCGACGTCGACTGTCAGGCCCTGACCGCCTGCTGCTTGGATCTCGTCAAAGATCTCGACCGCCGTGCGCCAGCCGTTCTCGCTCTGGCTAGCGCGACGCAGTGTCTCGAGGTGCTCGCCCACGAGTCCGTGGTGGTGGCCGTGCTCGCGCGCATCGCCGCGGTCGTCGTCGTCGCGGTCGTTTGCAGCTGAGACCTGACTGCGCACGTGCTGCAAAGCAGTGCTGCTGCTGCTGCTGGCGGCGATGACAGGCGGACGGCGACTCGAGCGCGTTGCGACTACGAGCACATGCAGACGACTGCGCTGCAGGGACGACGACGATGGTGGCGCTGCTGCTGCTGCTGCGATTGCTAGCTGCGAGCTCGTCGTAGCGTGGTTGTCGCTGGCGACCGCAGAGCGCGCGAGGTGCGCAGCGCTGCCGTGGCGACGCCACGCGAGTCCGGCGCGGCGAGCGAGCATGCTGCGGCGTGCTGCTCGATGCGTCGGGGGATATGTGAGTGAGCGGGCGAGTGAGCGAGAGAGTGGCTGAGCGGGCTTGGAGTCAGGTTTAACAAGCGCTGTGTCGTCTCTGGCTCAAATAGACTTGCGTCGAGTAAGCGGCTGTGTCACGCGGGATAGTGACAAAAGCAAGTGACGCGATCTGGTCACTGCTGGATTTTGTCACTATTCAGACGGAATATTCGCATCATCGAATACAAACAGCATGATATGACTGCGAAACAGACGGCAAGGTGAAGTTCGCAAGCGCACGAGCACAACACGAGCGCGCGCTTCTCCTCGACATCGCCACGCTCGCCGCCAGCTCACATCACTTCGCATCGCACGTCCACTACGCTACGATGCCAGCAGACGACGGCAACCTCTGGCAGCACATCCTGCGCGAGAGCTCGGTGCGCTCGAAGCTCCCGACCGCGACGCTCCTCGTCGCTGGCGACCCCGAGAGCGGCAAGACTGCGCTCCTTGCGCGGCTCGACGACGCGACCAAGAACGCGAGTCAGCCACTGCAGCAGACAGCCGACACGCTCCTGGCGTACTCGACGATCAATGTGATGGACCCGAAAGCGAAAGACAGCGGGGGCGACGTCTCTGGTGCGTCGCATGAGCTACACAAGCCGCATCGCTAGCGCAGCAGCGCGTTCACGCACTCTATGTTCACGCTCTCTCTCGCTCGCTCGCTCGCTCGCTCGCTCGCTGCACACGCGCTACAGTCGACGATGCGATCGCCAAGATCCGCACGTGGCGCTTCAATGAGCTCAACGTGAAAGACCTCATTCGCATCGCAGTCAAGCCCCACACGCTCAAACACGTACGCTCGCTCTGGCAATGGCGGATGGCGTCACGCGTGGACACGACCTGACTGCCTGGCTCGTGTGATCGCATTGGTAGACGGTCGCAGCGATCGTCGTCGACCTCTCGCGCCCGTGGACGATCAAGAGCGCGCTTGACCAGGTGCGTACAGTGCGGCTCGTGGCACGTCTCCCACGTTTCGGCAACGGGGCTCACGGCTGCATGTGTGTGTGTGTGTGTCCGCACGTGCTCGCGCTCGCGTGGGGTGCGTTGCTGATGCAGTGGTCGTCCGCACTCGAAGGCGAACTGCTGCAGCAGATCAACCAGTTGACGCCCGAAGCGCGCAACGAGCTCTACAACTCGATCAAGCAGCACATTCTCAACTACGAGGACCCGGTGCGGCGGCAGTGCTGCTCGACCACTGCCCTACTGCGCTGGAGCTCCTGCTCTTTGCAACATGGAGAGTTGACCTGACGCGCCTCGTGACTGTCTGCCGTTATCTATGGGCTCCTACTGCTGCTGCTGCTGCTGCTGCATCTGTAGGCGATCGACCGCTCGGGCCCGACGCCCATGGAGGTCTCGACCAACGAGTTTGTACGTCCACGCGCTCTGCTGTTGCCTCCGCGGACGACCGCTGCTTGCTCTGCAGTCTCAGACGCTACGTTCGTGTGTCGCAGATGGCGGAAGGCGTGCTCTCGAAGAACCTCGGCGTCCCTCTCATCGTCGTTGTTGCGAAAGCAGATGTGAGCCTGGCAGTCGACAGTATGCGGCGTGTCCATTCAGACGCAGGGCTAACGCGTACTGTATCTGGTGGTGACGACAGCTTCGTCCTGACAACTCGGTCAAGATGGACTACATCGAGTACGTCCTGCGCCAGTTCGCAATCAAGTGTACGTCCGCAGCACACCTCTGCCTCAGACCCTCAGTGGCTTGAGCACGCGACGTTGCTCGCGTCTTCTCCCGCGTCAGCATGACAGCGACCCTCACATGCTCTGTCTTGGTTCTCTCGTTGGTTCTAGACGGCGCGGCACTGTTCTACACATCGGCCAAGACGGGTGCGAACGTCGATGCGCTCCGTAAGTACATTCTCCACCGCACGCACCCGACGCAGTTCAAGTTCCCGCTCTCGGCGCAGCTCGTCGAGCGCGGCGCGATCCTCGTGCCTGCTGGCTACGACTCGTTTGAGCTCGTGGAGCAAAGTCTTGTGGGGTCGCAGCCGCGCTGGTCGAGCGACAAGCCGTTCGAGAAGATGGTGCCGGCGCCGCACGAAGACACCGAGGACCCAGCGGCGCTCCTCGCGGCCGACATTCGCGTCGACACGCACGACCGGTGGCTCGAGAAACTCGAAAAGGCTGCTGGGGCTGGCTTGGAGGAGCTGCAGAAGCAGAGTGTCGAAGCGAGCAAGAAGGCCGAGGCTGCCGCTGCGGCGCGCCGTGCGGCTGCGGATCGGCGCAAGCGCGAGGAGAAGGACGTGAGCTCAAAGCACCTCGCCAACTTTTTCAACAACTTGCTCAGTCGTCCCGAGAAAGCCAAGTCGTCGCGCAGCATGGCGGCGAGCAGCGACCTGAAGAAGGCGAGTCTCGACGCGTGTGTGCCGAGGTGTCGCTTCCGAGGAGCTTGCTGGCTAACGACGCATCGCTCGACGCTGTGTCTGTGCTACGTCTGTGTGTGTGCAGAAAGACCCGAAGGCTGACGTCAAGAGCCTCGCAGAGCAGGAGCTCCAGAACTTGACCAAGCGCTCGGCGTCTGGCGGGAACCCGTGACGCCTGGGAGTGGAAACGAGCGAGCGAGAGAGAGAGAGAGAGAGAGAAGCACTGGCGTCCTGGACGATGCGTCAGTGTCTTTTCGAGGCCTGTGCTTACTGTGCGGCAAGACGAGCATCCTCTTGAAGTGCAAGTCTTTCATCACGTTCCTGTCGCGCACCATGCCGACCAACGCGCTCGGCTAGCTCCGCCTGCTTCTGTCTGTCTGTCTGTCTAGCTGATCACACACGACGAGCCGCCTGCACTCGCGAGCTTGGACTGCTCGAGCAACTGCTCGACTTGCGCTTGGTCGGACGCAGCCGCTTGGTCGTCTGCGTGAGCGTCGCCACTCGCAGCTGGCGCTTTCACTGCCATGGGCGGGAACAGCGTCTCGATCGGCACGTTGTGCGTATCGCGGCGGCGGTAGAACAGGATGTACGCAGTCGACGACACGACCTCCTTGTCGTCAATGTCCTTGCACTGATGGTCGTTGAAGCACTTCCACTTGCCATCTTGCTCGCTCAGAACGTACGCAAAGTAGTGCCCAGCGCCAAGCGCACCGACGTGGTTCACGACTGCGTACAGGTCGTACAGAAACCCGTCGGCGCCTCGCACAGCGGCAGTCGCAGGCGCGTCCAAGAGCGGCACTGCGACGCGCTGCGCCGGCGATGTGGACTCGCTCGACGCCGTGGAGCTGCCACTGACGTTCCCACTAACAGGAGCGTCAGCATCCTTGTCGTGCGATGGAGTGCCAGTGTCCTTCTGCTGGAGCACCCCGCCGAGGAACTGCCAGTACTGGAGCCCCGACTCGTGCATGCGCTTCGGTGCGCGCTGCTTCGCAACAAACGCTTCGAGCGCGAGACCGCGGAGTGGAAAGTCGACGTGATGATGGAGCTTGCGCCGCGACACTTGCGTGTAGCAGAAGCGCTTGAGCTGGATCACTAGCAGCGGCGGCAAGCGCCAGAGATCCATTGTCTTTGTCGCTGGGCGATGCGTCTTGCACCGACCACAGTACGCTTCGTGGATCCGCTCTTTCGCAGTGAACATGTCCATGCAGCGCTCAATGCTCAGCGGCATGTTGTCTTCGCGCTTGTGCTGCTGGACCGAGTCGTCCACGTCGATCTTGCTCGCTTGGATCGGGTCGTACTCCTCCTTGAGCGTTCGGATGTCCCAGTCGATCGCAATCGTCTCTTCCGCCGACAGCCCAATCCGTTCGTGCGGCGATGGCCGAATGAGGCACCCGAGACAGCCGTCGAGCCACTCGCAGCGCGAGCAGCCGCTGCCTTGCGACGTCACCATGCGCAAGCAAAAGCCAAACTTTGTGACTGAGAGGTGCTCGCCGAGTGCGAGCGCGGACGCAGTCGCGTGCAGCAGTGCAGAGCTCCGAGCGTCGTCGTCGTCGACTGCGCCAACATCCGCGTCGGACGGCGGCGCTTGCCAGTTGAAGATCCTGCGCAGACGCTTCCAGACCATCAAGTACAAGTCAAACGTCGTCGTTGTACGGAGTGAGACGCGCAGTACGAGCGGCGCGCCAAACAGCCGCGTGATGTGCGCGTTCGTGAAGCAGCTTGTCGAGCGCTCGACGCGTCGGTGCACGAGGTACACGTACGCGTCTGGGCTCTTGCGCGCAATGACTTTTGACTGCGCAACAAAGTACCGACGCGCACCGGACGGGAAGACGACGTCGACTGTCCCGCTCTTTGCGCTGCTTCCGATCACACGCGCACTGGCGAACTCCTTCACTTTGTCGGCGCGGACAAAGACTGACGTACCAACTGGCAAGAGCTCGTCGCCTGCAGTCGCATCATCTGAGTCGTCTGGCTGGCCAACAGTGCTGTCGTTCGTGTGGTCGGCACCGTTGGCAGGCGACTGATCGGCAGAGGCACTTGCCTTCTCGCCCTCGATGTCGTGCGACGTCTCGACGTGTCCATTGCTTTCAGCGTGCGCCACAGCGCCATTCGTGCGGACTACCGTGGCAGCTGGCACCGCGCTCTTCGCGCTCTGGACCATCGCACTCGGTGCCTCACGTCGCGGCGCATCGAGCTGAAAGACCGCGAGCTGGTCCTTCTCGTGCACGTGCGTCAGTGGCGTGCGGCTATCGAGCAGTGTGTCAATGATGTGCAGCACCGACACGCGCGCGATCGCAAGCTGCGCTTCAACGTCCTGGACTGACACACTCGCAGCACTGTTGGTGCTGCTACTGAGCTCGAGCGCATAGAGGAACTGCGCAACCGCGTGTTTCACGTCTTGGACCGTTGCACTGTGCTTCATGCGCACCGAGTACTTCATCGGCACGCGGCCGCTATTGAAGATGATCGTGAGCACGAGCGACCGGAAGCTGCTCTCGGGCAGCGACAGCTGCAAGAACGTGAACGGCTCGAACCGCGCTGACTCGTAGTGGCACACTGAGCACTCGAGCAAGCTCTTGTACTGCCCCGTGAAGAGCGCAACGATGACCGAGAACTCACGCTGGAGGTGGTTCTGCCACCACTCGGTCGCAACGATCGCGTCGCTCCGACCGTCGCTGTCTGGCTGCTCAGTGTACGGCTTTGTCACGATGCGGTTCAAGTCTTCGCTCAAGCTACTGAGCAAGCACGCGAGGAGCTCCTGCGCGTCGTGCTGGTCCGAGCCCGTGAACTGCGGATTGAACTTGGCGAGCACGCGCTTGAACTCCGTTGGCGCGAACCGCTTCTTCTCCGACGTCCAGAGCACGCGCAAGAGCTCGCCGAACGCCACAGCGAGCTTCCCGTTCGTGCCGTCGCGGTTGCGCAAGTTGATGTCGCGCAAGTACGCTTCGTTCTTAAAGTACTCCACGAGCAAGCGCGTGTGGCTGAGGCACTGGAGCGCACTGCTCATGTAACACGTGTTGCCCAAGTTGTCGAGCCCGACGAGTCCGTGGCCCGTGAACGCGTCTTTCGAGAACCGCTTCTTCATAGTCGTTGCCGCCGCGAACGTCTCGCTCGGCTGCGCGCCTTTCGCGCTCTTGTCACCAGTCGAAGCAGTCGCTGCGTCGCTCTTGCCAGACTTGTACACACTTGTCAACGACTCGAGGTTCCCGCGCGAGCAAATGTCGGACGTCCGCGAGAGCATGCGCTGGTCGCGCGGTCGCTTGCGCCGTCCGCTCTGGCGTGTTGCTTGAGACGACGCATCGTCGTCGGCATTGTCACTGTCGCTCGACGTGTACTCGCTGCCATCATCGCCAGTACGACCATCGTCAGCACCATCGTCAGCACCATCGCTGCCGACACCGGTGGCACCACTCGGTCGAGTCTTGTTTGCTGGCGACGCGCTCGAGATCGTGTCGCTCGCCTGCGAGAGCGGCCACGAGCCGTCGTCGTCTTGGACTTCGAGCAAAAACACGCACTCTTGCGTGAGCTTCTTCAGCACAGTCGGTCGGTCCGTGCGCACGCGGATCTTGTGCTCTGGCTGGCGCTCGTCAAAGTACCACAGACGTGCCTTTGGCAGCGACTTGATCAGCAGCAGCGCTTTGCACGTCGCTTCCAAGAGACTCGCAGGTGTGCTCAGCGCACTCAGCAGCACTTCGACGCCCGACATGATCACGCCGCCGTTCGACGGATCAACGCGCGCAACGCGGAGGATGAGCGGGAAGAGCTCGATCTGGAGACAGCCTGGCGGACGCTCGATGATCGAGCGCGAGAGGTCCGGTCCGCCACTGTACCAGAGCACGAGCACTGCGTACGCCGCCGATGGGACCATCTATCACGCATAGGCAGTCAGCGCAGAGGCACGAGCGGTTAGGACCTCAGCCAACCTGACAGATCGCTTGCTTGACGAATACAAGAGCGAGCTCACGTACGTAGAAGTCGCGCGCAAACACGAGCTTGTCTTTCAGGCGTCGACTGCCGCTGCGGTTCAGCAGTCCCCAGTTTGCGATCGGACCTGGTCGAGGACGTGCACTGGCGTCGTTGTTGTCGTTTCCAGTGTTTGATGTTGCTGCATCCGTGGTCCGTTCCGGTCGCTGCGACTCGACACGCGCGACTTGCACGCGCGCATCGTCTGGGATGATTGGGAGTGGCAGCGTGCCGAGCGGCGTGCCGTTCTGCGGGTGCATGCCTGTGTAGTGGCACCACTGATGCCACCACGACGCTCCAACGAGGTTCCACGTCTACGAGCAAGGTCAGTACGTACGCAGCATTAGCGCCTGCATCCGCTCGCAATGACACGAGAGGAGGCAGCAGCAGATGTACGCACCTCGCCGACACTGAATGACACTGTCGCTTGCGTCCAGTGCCACTCGACGATCCGACGCTCGAGCTGCGGCGACTCGGGCGTGACGCCAAAGAGGATGCAGGCAGCAAACGCCAGCTGATCGAGCAGTTGGTGCACTGCTGTTGCGTCTGCTGCCCACGACAGGAAACGCTGCTCCGTTAGGCCCGTCGCACGCGCACTCTCGGTCCTCAGCTACACCAGACCAGCCCCACGCGTACGACGCAATACGTGTCAGGACACGCGCGCTCGTTTGCACATGCATAGTAGCCAAGTCAGAGCGCCATCGCGAAGCACCGCAGTACGTACTCGTGCCAGTCGACTCTGTTCGCTCTCGATCAGCGCTTTCTCTACCTCCGTCGTCGCACACGCACTGCCAAGCTCCACGAGCTCATCGATCGCGCTCCATGCGATCGTATCGGCTTCCTCTGCTCCGTTCGCGTTTGTCTCGCCAGCACGATCTCCTTCCACGCGCTTGAAGATCCGGAACAAGTGCGTGTACCGCGACGCCGTTGTGCCGCGGCAGAAGTTCGACACGAACCGGCAGAACTCGTCAAAGAGCACGAGACCATCGAGCGCAGTCGTCGTTCGGCAGACGCGCTCGAGCAGCTTCGTTGGAAAGCTCCGCTGGCTCAAGACGCAAATGAGCTGCTCGTGCGTGATGCGCGTGCTCGTGCCGCCTTTGGTGTCAAAGAGCTTGTGGAACTGGCGCTCGAGCGCAGTGACTTCGCTCACTGAGAACAGCGTCGCGTCTGCAATGCGCTGGCGAATGACCGCTGGGTTGTACGACCGCTCGAGTGCGAGGATCTGTGGGTCGTCGTCGACACCGATCGTGTCGGCGAGGATCGAGAGCCACCGCAGGAGCAGTGCGTCGCCGCGGTCGTCACACTCGCGGATCACGCCTTTGAACTCCTCAAGCGTGAGGCTCGATCTGCTGTCAAAGATCCGGTCGAGGAACGCGATCGTCGATGCACTACGCGCTCGTCGGCGGCCGTAGACAACGTCCATGAATCGGTCCATGACGTCCCGCGAGACAAGCCCGGCGCTGTCGAGGTCGTAGATGTTGAACAGCAGGCGCACTTGCTCGTCGTACGTCCCGTACTTGAGTCGAGCAATGCCGCTGAGGACGTTCTCGCAGCTCAGTTCGCCCGTGCGGTCAGTGTCGAGGACGTCGAAGAGCCGATCCGAGAGCGACGTCGGAATGAGTGGGAACGCGCTCAGGACTTTCTGGCGAAACACCTTCTTCGTCAGTGCTGCGCCGGTGATCAGCGCTGTTGGCGCACTGCCTGCGTCAATGACCGCTGCGCGGCTCGAGTTGTTGCTCGCGCGGCGCTTTGCAGCGGCCTCGGGCGTCGATGGGAGCGCGTTCGCACTGCTGCTGCGACCAGCATGCGGGAGCTTCCCGCTGTTGGTGCTAGTGTTTGCAGACGACGGTGCCTCGGCGCGGCAGATGCGACGGAAGCCCTCTGTGTACTTGCGCAGCTCGTCAGGCGGCAGGCGCTGCACGTACTCGCTTGCGTTGTGGTTCGCTGTGCCGTTCTCGTTGCCGCCTGCTGCGTCGGGTGATGCACCGTAGCCCATGCTCGCGAGGTTCCCCATCTCGAGCACGAGTGCGTGAAGCGCGCAAGAGAGGACTCGAGTGGGGGAAACGACCGAGACGAGGGGAGGCAGACGCGCGTCGTCGAGCTCCGAGAGCTCCGAGTGCGAGCGATGAGGTGGTGAGCGCTTGGAGTCGACGTCGTCGTCGCTGCTCGGCGTTCTCTGCACAAGCGTGTTTGAAGTCGCTGCTGCGTACAAAGTCCAAGTCAAAGTGCGAACCCCTCGTTTTTATCACTAGGCGTACTCAACCCTCGGGTTGGTCCACATACAGGTTTCAAGTCAAACACGATTCGGATCTTGCTTTTCGCACTATCTATCATCTGCGAATAGGATTCGGCTCAGCATTGTTCACGCGCCTCAGACACTCTCGATCGCTCAAGCCTCAAGCCTCAAGCCTCAAGCCTCAAGCCTCTCGACTCGACGTCATCTCGACCGACTCGGTACGCAAGTCCTCGCGAACGCGCTGGGCATGGGGTTGCTGACAGGTGTTGACAAGACAGTGATTGCACTACTCGCTGCGGAGTACGTGATCTTCACGCTCGGCTACTCCCTGAGCGACATGCTTAGCTGCGATGTCATGCTGGATCCCTGGCCGAGGTGTCTAGCCCAGCCGTCCTGTGCGTCAGTCGATGCGCACTGTATTGATCCGCCACTCGCGCGCTAGAGGCTGCTGTAGCGGTGCTGCTCGTGCACGAGGTGGGACGACAGGTGGTGCTCAATGTACTCGCGCACGATCGGCGCAAAGACGTCGAGCTGCATCTGGTTGTGGAACATCGCGTCGTGTCCAAACTTCGAGTCGACTTCCACGAGCTCCGCGTCGTTCCCGTACGACTGGAGGATGTTCACCTGCACGCGCACACCGAAGCAGCGATAGCAGCTCAGTCTCCTAGACGCGACGACAAGGCATCCATCACACAGACAACAGACTTGGACGTACGATCATGCGCTGCTCTTGGATCGGAATGAGCAAGTCCTGCTTGACGCCGACAATGAGCGAGTCACACGTGATGCGACTCAAGCCTTCGGCGAGGTTCGAGTGGTTGCGTCCGAGGTTCTGCAGGTCCATGGCTTTCGACAGCAGCAGGTAGCAGTTCGGGTCGAAGAAGCGCGCAAACTTGCTCGCTTGGTACTCCATGTAGCTCTCGACTTCGAACGTCGTGGCCTTAAAGTGCATCGGACCCGTCGGGTTCCAGTCAAAGCGAGCGTCAAACTCTTCGCGCGACCGGTAGCACGTCATCCCGAGCTCGCGCGCGACTTTCATGCCTTCGAGCGCCACGCCGCGCGTGTAGTCGCCGTTCTTGTACTCTGGGTCCGCGAGAATGGCCATGCGCTGCACGCGGCGGAACGCGACAGTGCCAGGCGTTGTCTGCGCAGTGCACGCAATCCCGACGAGGCGGTCGAGGCGGTCGGGGAACTGCGCCGCAAACTCGAGCGCCTGCCAGTGCGTCCACGGTCATGCAAGCTGTCAGTGCAACTGCTGATGGCTCTACGTTCGCTAGCGCCAGTAGTCTCCTTTCCTCACCTGAATGCCGCCCATGCTGCCACCAATGACCGTGTGGACCTTGTTGATCTCAAGATCGTCAAGGATACGCGCGTGGACGGCCGCCTAAACGCAGCAGTCGCAACAGCATCGTCACTGTAGTCAGCATCCGACTACAACAGAACATCGTGCTCTCGGCACTCCAGCACCCAGTGCCCCAACTCCAGAAGCAGCAGAAGCGCACCATGTCGGCTGGCGTGATCTGTGGGAACGACGCGCGGTACGGAATGCCCGTGCGCGGGTCCGGCGTCAGTGGTGACGTCGCGCCAAACGGACTCCCGAGTACGGACGGACAGATGACGCGAAAGTAGGACGTGTTGATCGCTTTGCCCGGTCCGATCATGTTCTCCCACCAGCCAGGACGCGGGTCGTCTCGGTTCGATGCGGCGTGACTCGAGTGCGAGAACGACGGCAGCACGAGGATTGTGCGCTCATCTGGCAGCGACGGATCGCCCTGGCACATTCACATGCAGAGATCATTGCAACAGCAGCAGCCAGTGCGTCAGATGCTGGCAGTATGCGCGCAGACTGCTCGCGGTCGTTCGCGCTGTGCACGCACCCATTGCTCCCAGTCGACGCGCACGTCTGGAAGCACTTCGCCCGAAATGAGCTTGAACTCGCCTTCGAGCACCGAGTGGTACTTGTTTCGCTTCAAATGGCCACTGTCCTCGACGCCAGGCGTCCTCACGACGTACGAGCGGCGGCTGACTGGCGCAAGCGCGCTGGCGCTGACGGTTGCTCGCCGCAGCGCTGCGTGACTGCATCTCACGTCACAAACACACGCACACAACGGCAGCATGTCAGCGCACCTTGCGCACACATCGACGCTTCAGAGCTCATGCGCACCGGTGGAGCCGTGCGAGCATGTCAAGCTTGACGAGACGAGGTGCGCTCAAAGCGTCGGATGGCAAAGTGAACGGCGGAACTGACACGCAACGCAAACATCCACAAAATCGTAAGCTTACAAACATCAAGATAGTTTTATGACACAGCATGATTGCGCGAGCCGATTGGACAGACGCCAATCTTTCAAAGTTAAGAACCGTTACGAACCAAGGTTTACAACGGAATGGCTAGACAAGTCCAGATTTTAACTTTTCACCTGTTGGAATCTCAACACCAACACAGCGGCAAGTCAAGCCAAATCCTGGCAAACCGAAGAAAGCATAGCAAGTATCTATCGAACTCCAACTAGGCGATCAGCTCCTGGTTGGAACGCCACCGGACGTCAACAGCGCGAGCACGCACGCCCTTCGAGCACTTGGATGTTCCGAGTGGCGTTCACGTCGAAGTTTCGACGTGAACATGAGTCCGCAGTTCACGCAAGAGCAAGGTAAGACCAAGCACGGGCGGCGTTAGAGCAACGCAGAGTATGCTCTGTATTGTTAACTTATGTATATAGATTGTCGCGTGAAGGATTGTCGTCGTCTTGAGTGTATTTTGCTGAGCGGGTGGTGGCAGGGATTTGTCGCTCCGTTGATCGATATGAGATTTGCGCATCTGTCACAGCTATCACTGCTGGCGCACGAGACGCTGGGGTTGTGCCCAGCACCAACGGCGCCGAGTCGTGCCCCCTCAAGTCCGCTCAAAATACCACGCTGGACTGAAAGAGCACAGGGAGCCGCAGACAGCGCATCCACAGACCATCAGAGAAAGCACCAGAGATCAAGGATGGTGCAATCGGTGCCATCTAGCAAGCCGCGGGCAGCTAGGAGCAGCGAGCTCAAGGCGATAGCTGCATACCAATTCACACTTCTACATCTGCGAAATTGTGACACCAATTAGTATCGTTGATTGGCGATGCGCTCGTTGACTAAACCACAGATGCGTTCTGTGCAAGCGCCTCCTTAAGTGAGTCTGCAGATGCAGAAGGTCGCCCACCGATTCTGCTTTGTTGCTAACAATCGCCCATCGCGCAAAAACCGGTCAGTCTGCGCTGATATATGGTGTTGTGACAGATAGTGAATGGTGCCTTTGTGGAAGAGCGTCAGTCGCTTGCAGCGATTTCGCGAGTTGCTGTGGGCATGATTTTGGACTGGCATCTTGTTGCTTCCCCTGCACACCATACGCGATGCAATCGATCTGCAAACCAGGACAACTGCGACTGCACTGCTTTGACGGACGGCATGTGAGTCGTGCCGTAGGCTTGTCGTGGTTGCGCTAACGTCAGCGAGGAGCCATGTAAGATTGAGGCTGAACGTCCTGTGAGCTATCAAACCAATACATGTTGATCGCAGAATGCCACGACTTATGCTTGCACGCTCTGAGATTGCTCCATCATATCTTTTGCGTGGGTTCGCGAAGATTATTGGTGTTGTTGTCGCGCTGGATGTGTGTCGACACACGCCCTTGCGTGGTGGGGGGGCGAAATCAATCTCCAGATCTCCACTGGCGCGCTTTTGAACGAATATGTTATTATTGATGTCACTAAACTTGACTGATCTACACTATGACAGAAAACATGAGTGTAATGCGTGGGTTCAACTCTGCGGTTGACTGGTATACGCTACGGCAGAGGACACTTGCAAGTCACTCAAATGCAAACTCCTCAATATTGCAACATCTCGTCTTGCTCTCTCCAAGAACACTTCATAAAGAACATGCAGGAGTGGGGTATGCTAGTCGATCCAATCAAGCAGTGCGCAGCGACTATGTATCAGATATGGCTTGTGATACTCTCCATCATCTCCACACATCTCGTCGCGACGACTGGGATATCGGCATATGTTACCTTTCTGCGAGCCAACACAGATGTTCATGGCCCAATGCAACCTTGTGTATCGGCGCAATGAATGAGCAGAACAATGCTTTGCGACGCTAAGTATCCTAAGCTATAGTCGATCTCACGTACGTGTCGCTTTGCGACCTAGATGCTGGCGAACAGCGACATTCATACTTTGCGACAGCGCAGTGAACGGTCAGTCTTGTTCTGTTGCGTACGAAGCTCGTACACTGTGGATGCATGTCAGTCTTTGCCTTCTTACACATGGCTCCGACTTACACGCACGAGTTCGCGTCTTGACACAGGGTGGTGCGAGCGCTTCAGAAGCACGACGAACTCGATCGCGGTTTGATCGGGGCGAAGCACATCCTGCGAGCGAGCCCGCTGCTTTGCGAGGTTGTCCATCGACAGCGTGGCGAGGTGCGCCTTGGTCTTGAGGATGTCACTGATGGTCGAATTGCCTGGCGCAGCGTGCAGTTCAATCTCCACGCTCGCTCAGCAAGCTCGTTCACGCTCCAGCGTGGCTGCTCCTCGAGCTTCATACTGATTGTGAGGGGCTGCTACTTCGGCAGACGCACTCTTGTTGTCTGGACGCCGGTGCGTCCAATTGCTTTTGTGTTCCCCCAATTTTGAAATTACACTAGTCTGTCATATCAAATTAGAAAGTATGACAATGTACAAGCTTGTACCCGTCCGGCCAACGCGCTCCACCCTGTACACTTCTACTGCACATGACAGTGGCTCTTCTATCTGAGCACGCTATGTTCGCGGAAGTCGTGCTCGCTCGGAAGTCGTGCTAAGCTTTGCTTCCGTCATGTTCCGCAACGTCGTCGACTGCGTCAGTCAGGTCGTGGTATCTGGTGTTCATTGCTGCAGGAGGGGCGACGACTTGGAGAATCGATAGAGGTGCTCGTTCTATGCCAGCTGTGGACATCTGCAATCAAATCAAAGCAGATATTTCGATTATGGCTGAATTGTTTGCAAAATAGCGTAAATGAGCCGAAGCGCTTGGGTTTTCCTGAGAAGTGACCACTGGTGAGATGGAGCACTGCAACTTCTTGTGCCTCCCAGTTCTGCAAAGCCTCACTCAAGTCTCGACACCGCGCACGACGACATCATTCGCATACACTTCTCGTTGCTCCACGTGTGACGTCAGTCAGTCGAGCGTCAAGTACTTGGCGATGAGAAAGCGTGCGAGATCGGTCGCGCCACTGACAAGCAAATGCGAGAAACCGAGTCAGCTCCAGTCCTTCAGACATGCGTCCACCACACAGTCGACCAGCCAGGTGCACGCAGACGCACCTCTGCTTGTAGATGAGCGAGAGGTTGTACGCGGTTTCGCGGCAAATGGCGTACTCGTTCGGCACCACGCGCTCGTCCTGCTTGCTCTGCTCAAAGAACCGCAGCACGCGCTCGTACATTGGGATCGCGAGGTGGAACAGTCCCTATCAGGACACCCACGAGCAGCAGCAGCAGCAGCAGTGAGTCCAGAGGCTTCCAGCCACACACGAGCAGCGCCACGTCGCTCACTGCTCTCGAGACTCGGACGTACCAGTTGCTGGTGTGCGCGACCAATGTTGTACCAGCACTCGACCTGGCGGACGTCTTTCTCAATCGCCGAGTCCGCAGTGACGCGCGCGCGGTCGTAGTGCTGCAGGAACGCAAACGCCTTGGCGACCGTGTGCTGTCGGTCGTTGATCGTGCGCTGCATCGACGCCGAGAGGAACGCGAGACCGATGCAAAAGAGAATGAGCGGGTCGGACGGCTGCTTCTGGTGCGCGAGCGTGAACTCGCCGACTGTGAGCGACGCAATGTCCCACGTCGACGACTGGTGCCCTGCTAAGACAATCGCAGGGTAGCTCGTCGGCTCGTCGCGCAGGAGCTTTGCGAGGAACTTTTGGTGCCACGAGAACACGCCCGTGAGCGCAATCACGCGCGCAAAGAGGTTCCAGTAGCCCAAGTGGTGCGGGTCCTCCATGATGTTCAAGCGCGCACACTCGTACGCCATGCGGTGCTCTTTGAACTCGAGCGCGATCACGAGCGCGAGGAACCGGAGCTCAAAGCGCAGCGTCGGCTCTGCGATCTTGTCGGACGTGTTCACGTCGGTCAAGAGCTCGATCGCAGCGACATACTTGCCGAGCTCGGTCAGCGTCTGAGCGACGTCGAGCACAAGCTGGTAGTACTGCTGCTCGCCGAGCGCGCGCGAGATCACGACTTGCTGTGCGACGCGCATGACGATGCCCATGAACGAGTCGCGCTGCGTCGGGTCCGTGATGTCGACGAGGTACTCGGACTTGAGGACCTGGAAGCCGACGGACGACGCGTCCGTGTGCGATACGAGCGCTGCGGCAGCGCTCGACGTGTCGTTCACGCGACCAGAGAGACGGAACGACGTCTGGTTGAGCGACGTGAGGATGATTGGAATGCCGACTTGGCAGAGCACTTCGGGGTCCCCAGCGTGCCGCTTGAGGTGGCCCCACTCAATCAAGAGCTTCAAGCGCACGCCATTGTCCATGGCGTCAGGCGACAGCGACGGATCGTGTGTTGTCTGCATGCGCGCACGCTCATCGTCTTCTTCTTCGTCGTCGTCGTCGTCTTCATCGTCGAGCTCTGCGGCACTGTCAACATAGTCCTCATCGTCGTCATCGTCACCGTCGTTGGGGCGGTCGCGCCGCCGCGATGACCGCTTGCTGTTGCGCTTCGCCGGTGTGTTCGCGGCGCTGGTGTCGTCGTCGCCGTCCCCGCGCGCCGCCGCTGCAGCGCCGCGCTTCTTGCGCCGACCACCGACGTTGACCCAGTACGGTCGAATCGGCGGCCGCATGACCTCTGACAAGTACTTGGTTAGCAGTTCGAGCCCTTTCAATGGCGCGTTGTGCTTGCGCGTCGCGTGCATGGCTTTGAGCATGAGCTCGGGGCTGACACTCAAGTGCTCGAGCGTGAACTGGTGATGCAGCGCTTGCTCGTAGTACGTGACTGCGACGTCATACTGACCCAAGCGGTCGTGGCACTCGGCGTACTTGATCCAGATCTGCTCAAGCGGGAACTCGTCGCGGCCGAGCAAGTGCTGGAGGATCTCTGCTGCGCGCGCGTCCTGGTCGCCGAGCGCAATGTACGCGTCTGCGACGTCCAAGTACAGGTCGCCAAAGACGTCGACGTCCTGTGCGAACAAGTGGTTGAACATCGCATCGGCAGTCCGGAAGTCGCGCTCGAACAAGTGGCAGATGCCGTACTTGACCGCAATGTCGAGCGGCAAGCCGCCTGGGTCGCCTTCGACTTGCGTCGCATCGTGCGCAGCAGCGTAGCGCGCATGGAGCTGGTGAATCACGTGGATCGCGTCCCTGTACTTCTGGAGCGTGATGTACAGATCCGCGAGCATGTTCACTGCGTTGAGCTCGTACTTGGACGCGTGCGGCCGCGTTGCAGCATCAACAGATGCCTTCTCAATGCACATCTTGAGCGCATCGACGGCTTCGTCCTCCTGTTCGTTGCAGTGGTACGCCTCGGCGATCTGGATCCAGAGCGAGAGGTCTTTCGGCATCAACACCGTGAGCTTCTTAAACACTTCTGCGGCGCGGCGGTTGTCGCCCTGTTCACGACAGAGCTCGGCGTAGCTAAAGAGCGCGTCCTTGTCCTTCGGGTTCGCACTGCTCGCTTTCTTAAAGCAGAAGAGCGCTTGGTCAAAGTTCTTCTCCTCCTTGGCGATGCGACCGACGCGCTTCCAGAGCTCTGCGTCATGCGGCGTGAGCGTACAGGCGATGAGGAAGAACTGCAGCGCCTTTGTGCGGTCCTGTCGGTCTTCGTAGATCATCCCGAGCGTGTGGTACGGGTCTGGGATCGTCGGCGCCTTCTTGATAAAGTCCTTGAGCAAGAGGATCGCGTCGTCGTACTGATGCGACGCGTACAGCATGTTCGCTTCGCCCAAGACGCCTGCGAGCTCTGGTGGGACTTTGCTCGCAACGACGCGCTTGCCAGTGCGTCGACGACGACCACTCTCACGGCGGCGGCGCTTGCGCGACTTGCCCCAGAGCTGCATGTGCCATTGTGTGTTACAGAAAGCGAGGGACGATGAGGACAATCGACCGTGTGGATAGAGAGCGAGCGCGTGTGTGCGTCGTTGCGCACCTGGCGCTCAATATCCGAGTCGTCCTCCTCTTCCTCATCTTCCTCGTCCTCGTCACTGGACTTGGGGTCGTACGCGCCGTCGCTGTCCAATGCGTCGTCGTCATTGGCTGTCGTGGGAGTCATAGCGCCATCCACAGTGCATTGCGTCAACCGCCTAGTACCAGAACCGTTGCTGGCACTTGCACATACAGAGACGCACAGTAGTAGTGCTTGCTCGCACGTGTGCCACTGCTGCTCCCAGCAGCGCCGATCGGCAATGCGCGCGTCTTTCGGAGCTTCTTGCGTCCATTGCGCTTCCGACGTGCACTGCCGTCTGCGTAGTCTTCGTCGTTGTCATCGTCATCATCTCCATCGTCGTCGTCGTACTCTTCGTCGTCGTCATTGTCATCGCCATCGTCACGATTGCCATGACCATCAGCGTGGTTGAGACGACGTGCAGCGTGGCCATCGCCGCTCGCAAAGCTGTCGTCGCTCACTGCGCGCTCGAACGCCTCCATGTCGGCAGGCATCTCTTCGTCGCCCATTGCGGCTTCGAGCAGCGAGCGAAAGTACGACATCGTGGCGCACGAGGTCGTGGCGATACAGCCTGCGCAGCGCTCGTGCCAACTTCCAGCACTCGATTGCCAACAGTCAACCAAATTGCTGTACGTACCTCCAGTTTTTTCACGCTCGGGATTCGTGATTGAACGACTTTGCACTGTCTGATGACTTGGCGATCACCAGGCAACATGGAGCGACAACACGCAGCAGCAATGGCGGCCGCGACGACGATGGCGACGACGGTCGGCAGCAGTAGCGGCGAGACGAACGCGCTGTCATGGGCCGAAGTGCAGGAGATCTGCGGCGAAATGGAAAAGCTCTACCGCAAAGATGCGCAAAAGGATGCCCAGCGACTGCGCGCGCTCGTCCAGAAGCGCCGGCAGATCGTGACGACTGTCGAGAGCAAGCAGAGCGAGTCGAGCAAGCAGCTCCAGCGTGCGTCCGGTGTCTACATCGACTGTGCGTCTGCGCATGTCTGTCCTGATGCACTCAATACGAGTGCGTGTGTACGTGTGGAGCAGACCTGCTGGCAAACCTGAACGAGTGGGAAGAGCACGACGCGGTGATCAAGCGCCGTCATGAGCAGATGGAGGCGAAGGTCCAGGAGCTCGAGGCGCTCAAGCGCGAGATGCGCGCGCAGCTCGAGCGGCTGCGCGTCGACGAACAATATCCTCTCTCTCTCTCTGTCAATGCGTGTCTGCCTGTATGGCCATGGAAGCGCTGCCGTCAGTCCGTCAGCTAGTTCGTTGCCTTGACTCGGCTGTGGCTCGCTACGTCGTCGCAGGAGTCGCTCGAGTCGCTCCTGGACAAGTACGAAGAGACACGGCTCCACGTCGCGCAGTACGCGCTCCAGCACCAGCACGACATTCCATTCGCCAAGTGCGTTCCTGCGTGCATGTGCTCGTCCAGGATGCCGTTGCAGGGCTCGATCGTCGCCGCGCAAGCGCCTAACACGAGCGCGAGAGCGCGTCCTGCGGTGTCGTGACAGGCACCAGATGAGCTTGTATGCGTCTGTCACAGGCATCAAGTGGGACTTTAGCGGCGCAAACGTCGCAGGAGGTACGCGTGTGATCGTCGGACGCTGCGTCGCGTGGCTCGTGGCTCGTGAGGACTCACGCGTGCTGCTGCGTCCTGCGTCTGGTAGACATCATTGTCGCCACCAAGCAGTTCGTGAAGCGCTTTGAGATCGACGCCGCGACTGCGCGCTTTGACGCGGCGAACGCGCTTTGGGACCAGATCGACCACGCATTCGGTGACGACGACAGCGATCGCTAGACCCACACGCGTCGCACGTCATAGAGAGAGAGAGAGAGAGCTCTCTGGGCGTTCGACTGCATGCATCTCTCTCGTTCATGCGTTACGGACTACACTCGTCTTCGTCTGCATCCTCCTCGTCGTTCGTTGTCTTCCTCTTCAGCTCGCCCATCGCCAGCCAACAGTGTGGAGCGCATCGGCTCGAGTCCTCGACACGGTTGAGCCAGCCTGTAGCGAGATGTCCACGGAGCCGCGAGCGCTCACAGTTCGTAGAAGCACCGGTCGCACACGCGCACCGGCACGTTGATGCCAAACTCTGGGATCGACTTCCACTTCTCGGAGCATCCGCCACAGACGAGCCAGCCGCACTTGCGGCAGTTGTGCTGGTCATACTTCTGCTGCGCTTCGCTCGACGACGTCGAGTTCCACGTGAACGGCGAGTCGCAGCACATGCACCGCGTCTTCGTGCTGAACGGCACCCAGTCCGGGAGCGCTGGTGCCATCCGTCGCGTGTCGCGCACGATGCGCAGTGCGCTCAAGTAGGTCCGTCCAAGGTGGTCGCTCAGCATGTTCTGGAACACCGGGACGTGCGACAGCGACGGACACGTGCGGTCGACGTGCACAGCTTCATACACGCCTTTGTAGAAGTACACGTGCGTGACGCGGCCTGGGATGAAGAGCTCCTTTGGGTCGTTCACGAGCGTCGCGA